>SJYX01021954.1:96279-124210 GCA_006410675.1 Oreotragus oreotragus
TGAGCGCTGAAGAATTGATGCTTTTGAACTGTGGTGTTGGAGAAGACTCTTGAGAGTCCCTTGGACTGCAAGGAGATCCAACCAGTCCATTCTGAAGGAGATCAGCCCTGGGATTTCTTTGGAAGGAATGATGCTAAAGCTGAAACTCCAGTACTTTGGCCACCTCATGCGAAGAGTTGACTCATTGGAGAAGACTCTGATGCTGGGAAGGATTGGGGGCAGGAGGAGAAGGGGACGACAGAGGATGAGATGGCTGGATGGCATCACGGACTCGATGGACGTGAGTCTGAGTGAACCCCGGGAGATAGTGATGGACAGGGAGGCCTGGCGTGCTGCGATTCATGGGGTCGCAAAGAGTCGGACACGACTGAGCGACTGAACTGAACTGAAAAAGCAAGGGAGAAATGGAACTATATATGCAACTCAATGAATGCAGAGTTCCAAAGAATTTCAAGGAGAGATAAGAAGGCCTTCTTCAATAAACAGTGCAAAGGAATAGAGGAAAACAACAGAATGGCAAAGACTAGAGATCTCTTCAAGAAAATTTCATGTAAGAATGTACACAATAAATGATAGAAACAGTAAAGACCTAACAGAGGCAGAAGAGATTAAGAAGAGCTGGCAAGAATGCACAGAAGAACTATACAAAAAAAAAAACGTCACTCACCTAGATCCAGATATCCTGGAGTGTGAAGTCAAGTGGGCCTTAGGAAACATCACTATGAACAAAGCTAGTGGGGGGTGATGGAATTCCAGCTGAGCTGTTTCAGATCCTAAAAGATGATGCTATTAAACTTCTGCATTCCATATGCCAGCAAATTTGGAAACTCAGCAATGGCCACAGGATTAGAAAAGGTCAGTTTTCATCCCAATAGCAAAGAAGAGCAGTGCTAAAGAATGTTCATACTACCATACAATTGCATTCATTTTCCATGCTAGTAGGATTATGCTCAAAATCCTTCAAGCTGGGCCTAAGCATTACTTGAATTGAGAACATCTAGATGTACAAGCTGGGTTTAGAAAAGGCAGAGAAACTCGAGATCAAATTGCCAACATTCGTTGGATCATAGAGAAAGCAAGGGAATTCCAGAGAAATACTACATCTGCTTCATCAACTATGCCAAAGCCTTTGACTTTGTGGATCACAGGAAACTGTGGAAAATTCTGAAAGAGTTGGGAATACCAGACCACCTTACCTGCCTTGTGAGAAATCTATATGCAGGTCAAGAAGCAACAGTTAGAACCTTATGTGAAACAACTAACTGGTTCAAAATTGGGAAAGGAGTATGTCAAGGCTGTAAATTGTCACCCTGTTTATTTAACTTATATGCAAAGTACATCATGCAAAATGCCAAACCGAATGAGTTACAAGCAAAGACATTATTTTGCTAACAATGGTCCATACAGTCAAAGCTATCGTCTTTTCAGTAGTCATGTATGGTTGTGAGAGCTGGACCATAAAGAAGGCTGAGCACTGAAGAATTGATGCTTTCGAATTGTGGTGCTAGAGAAGACTCTTAAGAGTCCCTTGGACTGCAGGGAGTTTCAGCCAGTCAATCCTAAAGGAAATCAATCAACCCTGGATACTCATTGGAAAGACTGAGCTCCAATACTTTGGCTACCTGATATGAACAGCTGACTCATTGGAAAAGACCCTGATGCTGGGAATGATAGAAGGCAAAAGGAGAAGAGGGCAACAAGGATGAGATCTTTAGATAGCATCAGTGACTCAGTGGACATGAACTTGGGCAAACTCCAGGAGATAGTGAGGGACAAGGAGGCCTGGCATGCTGCAGTCCATGGGGTTGCAAAGAGTCAGACAAAACTGAGCAACTGAACAACAATAAAGTTGGAAAATATTTTAGGTTTTTCAGACTGAGAAAATCAATGATATTATGTAGGTATTTACATAAAAAATAGAAAATGTCTACCAATTGTTTGGTATTCTGTCTTGTAATTATAAAAATTGTAAAATATGTTGTAATACAAGTCTACTAACAAGAATGGAGTTCCTTTGGAGGGATAACATTTTACTAAGAGTTCAAAGTTAATGATTACTATCACCAAAGTTGAATTCAGATGTTCATCTGTTAATACTGATCTGTAATGAGATTTTATGTATTTCATCTTTGAAAATGTCTTTTCATGAAAATAGATATTCAAATACTACTGTCATTTCACAAACATGATTTTAATTGATTATATTCATTACTTGAAAGGCATTTGTAGAATTCTGTTATATTCTCTTGATATTGGAGTTTCACCTTGCCATTCTGCTAACCAGCTAATCAATTACAATTGAGGGTTAGATGGAAGGACCTCATTTTCAGAGATATATGGACTTTAAATGTGGAAGGTTATTCTGCATTTGCATCAAAGTCTGACAAAAATTATTGAAACTGAATGTTGAGTTCAGAAAATATATTCACTGCAAATCTGTAGGGAAATCAAGATCTAAGTTTTGTTTGACAGAGTGGAAAATGCGTAGAGCAACTTGTGATGACTTGTGATTCAAACAACAGAATGACTATCAGCCATATAGATTTTGTATTTAAGAGCTGATTTTGTCTGATAATTTTAAGTTGAATTTATTAAGAAACCTTGTCAAGTTTGTAGTAAAAGTTCCAAAGCCATTCAGTAGGCAATCATGGTGTTTGAGAACAGTTTTCATTCAAAGAAAATTCAGTCTTAGTACTAAGCTCAAAAAATTAAAATGTAACTTTTCCACCATTAAGACATTAAGCTGCTATAAGTTAGGATAATTCAGTATATTCACCTTTTAATTCTGACAAAAATTCATGGAACTGATGGTATTTAAGTCCATAAGAGCAAGTGAGATACACCATGAAAGTGCTGGCTCAGTAACTCATGAATGTGTTATACAAGTGCTTGCTGATTAATACTACAAAGAATAAAGATAGACTTTTAAAACCTTACATTTTAAATAAGCTTCTGCACAACAAAGGAAACTATAAGCAAGGTGAAAAGACAACCCTCTGAATGGGAGAAAATAATAGCAAATGAAGCAACTGACAAACAACTAATCTCAAAAATATACAAGCAACTTATACAGCTCAATTCCAGAAAAATAAACGACCCAATCAAAAAATGGGCCAAAGAACTAAATAGACATTTCTCCAAAGAAGACATACGGATGGCTAACAAACACATGAAAAGATGCTCAACGTCACTCATTATCCGAGAAATGCAAATCAAGACCACAATGAGATACCACTTCACACCAGTCAGAATGGCTGCGATCCAAAAGTCTGCAAGCAATAAATGCTGGAGAGGGTGTGGAGAAAAGGGAACCCTTTTACACTGTTGGTGGGAATGCAAACTAGTACAGCCACTATGGAGAACAGTGTGGAGATTCCTTAAGAAATTGCAAATAGAACTGCCTTATGACCCAGCAATCCCACTGCTGGGCATACACACCGAGGAAACCAGAATAGAAAGAGACACATGTACCCCAATGTTCATTGCAGCACTGTTTATAATAGCCAGGACATGGAAACAACCTAGATGTCCATCAGCGGATGAATGGATAAGAAAGCTGTGGTATATATACACAATGGAGTATTACTCAGCCATTAAAAAGAATACATTTGAATCAGTTCTAATAAGATGGATGAAACTGGAACCAATTATACAGAGTGAAGTAAGCCAGAAAGAAAAACACCAATACAGTATACTAACACATATATATGGAATTTAGAAAGATGGTAATGAGGACCCTGTATGCAAGACAGCAAAAGAGATACAGATGTGTAGAGCGGACTTATGGACTCTGAGGGAGAAGGAGAGGGAGAGGGAGAGGGAGGGATGATTTGGGAGAATAGCATTGAAATATGTATACTATCATGTAAGAAATGAATTGCCAGTCTATGTTCAATGCAGGATGCAGGATGCTTGGGGCTGGTGTATGGGGATGATCTGGAGGGAAGATGTGGGGTGGGAGGTGGGAGGGGGGTTCATGTTTGGGAGTTCGTGTAAAAAAATAAATAAATAAATAAATAAATAAAAATAAAATAAATAAGCCTTGTCAATTTCTCTAATAACCTTAGTAAATTTCTCTAAACTAATGGTATTTTTTATCACCATCAGTTATAGCACATCTTAACAGATTCCACTTCAGACTGTAATCAATTAATATTTTTTCAACTTCTTTGAAACTATTTTCATCTGCAGTTGTTCCATGCAGGCTATTCCTAGGGGCCAGTTCTTCAGTGTATTCAAACATGGCATTGACTCATCAAATAAAAGACAACTAAGCAGTATCAGCAACATCTGTCACTGTATTAAGAGCCAAGAATATTGTTCAGAAAAGCCCCTTTAAATAAAATTGTTAATGTTGTCAATGTTCTCAACTCTTCAAGCAATTATTCTTATGGAAAAGCTAAGAGTCTTAAACAAACTGATTAGACACACTTCTTTGCTAATGCAATCATTCTTGATTTATTATTCTTAAATCACTCTTAAAGGCTTTCCTTCCTTGGCTAACAAATGAGCCACTAAGAAACTTAAACTGTAGGCTCATTTTGACTTTTTATCTTTGTGAAGAAATTCTGCTTAAGGAAACATTCCATTTTTTATTAATTTATCTGTTGTCTTTCTTTGAGTGTGAAATATTGTGATGAGTGCTTAGTTTTGTAAAGTTAGTATACACTGATTTTAATAACACTATATTTTTTCAAAACAGCTATGCTGTTATTAAAAAATAAACTGAGTGCTTTGCCATTGAACTTAATAAGAGAATAATCCACAATGTGCTGCGCTTTTAAAATGTTACCTTTAAAGCCCATTTTTCTCCCTTTTATTTTCAATGCTTGGATATGAGAAGTATACACTGGTAATAAAGGTAAAATAAAATATCATGGTATGGTGATATTTGTGGCACTTCAAATGCTATTGCATTAAAACCGTGTCACTGAAATTTATGGTGAGCTGAACAACAGTGAGAAGCAATGAGAACACCATATTTGGCATTTATTGCAACAGTTAAACTTGGTCGTTTTAGAAGTAAAGTAGTCATAGACAGTACCCAAACAAAGGAACGTGACTGTGTTCTAATAAAACTTACTGCGTGTTGAAGTTGGAATTTCATATAATTTTTACATGTCACAAAATATTATTATTTTGCTTTTTTTCCAGTTGTTTAAAAATGTAAAAACTACATTTGATTCGGCATCTCCACACTTGGCCTGTGAGCTGCTGCCCTGCTATATAGTAAATTACCTAATAGAAAAATTATTCTACCATCAAATTCACCTCACAATGCAGGTATACATCTGAGATATTGCAGGCTTAGTTCCAGACCACCACAATAATATTGCAATAAAGTGAGTCACTCAGACTTTTTTTTTTAGTTTCCCTGTCTATTAGATGTACAAAAGTATTATGTCTTAAAACTTAATTTAAAAAAATACTTTTTTGCTAAAAAATACTATCATCTGAGTCTTTAGCAAGTCATAGTAGTAACATTAAAATCACTGATCAAAGCTCTCCACAACAAACATAATAATAATGAAAAGGCTTGAAACATTTGTACTACCAAAATGTGATGGAGATGGCAAGTAAGCAAATGCTTTTGGAAAAATAGCGCCAATACACTTACTCAATGCAGGGTTGCCACAGACCTTCAGTTTGTGAAAAATACAATGTCTGCAAAGCACAGTAAGTCAAAGTGCAATAAAACGGGTGTGCTTATATAGTAGATCTTGCCTTCATTTATGTGTGAGAAAAACAATGTGTATATGAATGTTTGCCACTATGAACTGGTTCTAAGAACAATCATCAGAAAACATTAAGGAATTTCACTTAGATTCAGATCCTGTTTTCTAATATTCTTTTCCACTAAAAAGAACCAGAGCTGCTAGGAGAAATAGTTACTTCTAGGGCTGGGGCAGGGAATATATAGATGAGCCTGGAGCCTGTAATAGGAGCAGAAAACAAGAAAGTCCTGAAATAATGTGATGTGTGTCAAAGGGGCATTCTTGCCTGGAGAATCCCATGGAAAGGGGAGCCTGGTGGGCTACAGTCCACAGGGTCGCAGAGTCGGACATGACTGAGAGACTTCACTTTCACTTTCATGTCAAAGGGGCTTCAGTTCAGTTCAGTCGCTCGGTCGTGTCTGACTCTTTGCGACCCCATGAATCGCAGCACGCCAGGCCTCCTTGTCCATCACCAACTCCCAGAGTTCAGTCAGACTCACGTCATTCAAGTCAGTGATGTCATCTAGCCATCTCATCCTCGGTCGTCCCCTTCTCCTCCTGCCCCCAATCCCTCCCAGCATCAGAGTCTTTTCCAATGAGTCAACTCTTTGCATGAGGTGGCCAAAGTACTGGAGTTTCAGCTACAATGTCATTCCCTCCAAAGAACTCCCAGGGCTGATCTCCCTCTGAATGGACTGGTTGGATCTCCTTGCAGTCCAAGGGACTCTCAAGAGTCTTCTCCAACACCACAGTTCAAAAGCATCAATTCTTCGGTGCTCAGCTTTCTTCACAGTCCAACTCTCACATCCATACATGACACTGGAAAAACCATAGCCTTGACTAGACGGACCTTTGTTGGCAAAGTAATATCTCTGCTTTTCAACATGCTAAAGACACACAGATGGCTAATAATGAAGACACACAGAAGACATACAGATGGCTAATAAACACATGAAAAGATGGTCAACATTGATCATTATTAGAGAAATGCAAATCAAAACTACAATGAGGTACCACAGTGGTCAGAACGACCATCACCAAAAAAATCTACAAACAATACATGCTGGAGAGGGTGCACAGAAAAGAGAACCCTCTTGCACTGTTGGTGGGAATATAAACTAACATAGCCACCATGCAGAACAGTATGGAGAGTCCTTCCTTAAAAAAACTAGAAATAAAACCACCACATGACCCAACAATCCCACTACTGGGCATACACCCTGAGAAAACCATACCTGAAGAAGACACATGTACCAAATGTTCACTGCAGCACTATTTACAATAGCTAGGACATGGAAGGAACCTAGATATACATTGACAGGTGAATGGATAAAGAAGGTATGGTACATATATGCAATGGAATATTCAGTTAAGTTCAGTTGCTCAGTTATGTCTGACTCTTTGCAACCCCATGAACCGCAGCATGCCAGGCCGCCCTGTCCATCACCAACTCCCAGAGTTTACCCAAACCCATGTCCATTGAGTTGGTGATGCCATCCAACCATCTCATCCTCTGTCATCCCCCTCTCCTCCTGCCCTCAATCTTTCCCAGCATTAGGGTCTTTTCAAATGAGTCAACTCTTCGCATCAGGTGGCCAAAGTATTGGAGTTTCAACTTCAACATTAGTCCTTCCAATGATCTGCTTTAGGATGGACTGGTTGGATCTCCTTGCAGTCCAAGGGACTCTCAAGAGTCTTTTCCAACACCACAGTTCAAAAGCATCAATTCCTCGGCACTTAGCTTTCTTTATAGTCCAACTCTGACACCTATACATGACTACTGGAAAAACCATAGCCTTGACTAGATGGACTTTTGTGGACAAAGTAATGTCTCTGTTTTTTAATATGCTGTCTAGGTTGGTCATAACTTTCCTTCCAACGAGTAAGTGTCTTTTAATTTCATGGCTGCAAGCACCATCTGCAGTGATTTTGGAGCCCAGAAAAATAAAGTCAGCCACTGTTTCCACTGTTCCCCCTTCTATTTCCCATGAAGTGATGGGACCAGATGCCATGATCTTAGTTTTCTGAATGTTGAGCTTTAAGCCAACTCTTTCACTCTCTCCTTTCACTTTCATCAAGAGGCTCTTTAGTTCTTCTTCACTTTCTGCCATGAGGGTGGTGTCATCTGCATATCTGAGGTTATTGATATTTCTCCCAGGAATCCTGATTCCAGCTTGTGCTTACTCCAGCCCAGCGTTTCTCATGATGTACTCTGTATATAATTTAAATAAGCAGGGTGACAATATACAGCTTTGACGTACTCCTTTTCCCCATAAAAGGGAACAGATCTGAGTCAGTTCTGAGGTGGAATAACCCAAAGCCTATTAAAAAGAGTGAAGTAAGTATGAAAAGAAAAATAAATACTGTCTATTAAGGCACATATATGGAATCTAGAAGGCTTCTTTGGTGGCTCAGCAGTAAAGAATCTGCCTAACAATGCAGGAACTGCAGGAGACGTAGGTTCAATCCCTGGGTGAAGGAGATCCCCTGGGAGGACATGACAACCCACTCCAGTATTTTTGCCTGGAGAATCCCATGGACAGAGGAGGCTGGTGGGCAAAGAGTCACACATGACTGATGCAACTTGGCACGCGTGCACATGGAATCTAGAGAAATGGTACTGATGACCCTATTTGCTGGGCAGCGATGGAGACACAGAGAATAGACTTGTGGACACAGTGGGGAAAGGAAAGGGTGGGATAATTGAGAGAGTCATATGAAAACACACATATTACCATATGTGAAGAAGATAGCCAATGGGAATTTGCTGTATGATGCATGGAGCATAAACATGTGCTCTGTGACAACCTACAGGGGTAGGATGTAGTGGGAGGTTGGAGGGAGATTCAAGAGGGAAGAGACATATGTATACCTATGGCTGATTCATGTTGATGTATAGTCAGAAACCAACACGATATTTTGAAGCAATTATCTTCCAGTTAGAAATAAATAAATAAGTAAAAGGGTTTCATCATAAAAAATAATGCAAAATATGTAACAGGTTGAAGGCCAAAAGGAAGAACCAGGCATTATAGGATTAACCATCAGACTAAAAACACAGGCAAGAGAGAGTTTCAGGGACTTGGAGAAGGAATTAATCACTTTAGAATGGTTAGTTGAAAATGTCACAGGAGAGACGGGATTGACTTTACGGATTTTTAAAAAAATATTTATTTATTTGTCTGCACTGGGTCTTAGTTGTGGTCTTCAGCATCGTTAGTTGTGGCATGATAACTCAAAGTTGCAGGACCTCGTTCCCTGACTAGGAATTGAAACTAGGCCCCCTGCATTGGGAGTTCAGAATCTTAGCCACTGGACCACCAGGAAGTCCCTGATTTCACTGATTTTTAAAGAACAGGCTAAATTTAGATAGGTAGATAAAGGGCAGGAGGCCAAGCCATATAGGTGGGAACATACGGCTTATTGGGGAATGACTGCTAAGCCTGTTTGGAGGCAAAAGAGTTTAGTGAGGTGAAGAGGGAGGGGAGGATGCTGCCCAGCTGTGGAGCCCTGCTCAGCCATGCTTAGGAGTCAGGACCATCTCAGGGAGTGCTCATCATGTCTCAGGACTACACCAAATGTTCTATATTTCTGTGATCATGTTTTCATCTCTCGGGTATCCAGAGAACTAGGTATTTGGACCAGGAGGCTTACAGAGATGAAGAGACCTGCTTATTAGCCAAGGAGCCAAAATTCAGACTGACTCAAAAAGTCAGTACACTTGCCAGTGAGGACATGGGAATTTTCTGAATGAGGAGTGATGTGAACAATTTAGTAGTCTAGAAAATATAGTAGCTGGATGGTATTGAGGGATTGAATTAGATTTGTTCAGGAGTCATTTCACAAAAGGCTCTGAAAGATACAGGAGTTTGACTGGTTCACATAACTGTGAAAGACGTCAGTAGGGCTAAATTAACACCAGTACAGCAAAATTTGAAAAAATCAGTATCTCTGCCATGTTTCTATGTGCTGGTCTCCACTCCTCCTACTGTGTGCTGAATGTCTCCCCCCATTGTGGCAGTGGGAGAAAGGGGTAAATAGCTAATCCACCACCGAGAAAGTAAAGGCCCCTCCTAACATCTCTGAATAAATTTTCAGTAAAGGATTCAGATTGGCCATCTTTGTGACCAGAGTAATGAAACCTATAAGGTAAGGTAAAGTGGCTCAGTCGTGTCCGACTCTTTGCGACCCCATGCGCTGTAGCCTACCAGGCTCCTCTGTCCATGGGATTTTCCAGGCAACAGTACTGGAGTGGATTGCCATTAATGGACCAGAATTTTTAAAAATTGTGAAGGTGATCACACTTCAAAAGAATATGAGACACACTGTTCTCAGAAAATACTCAAGAAGAGTTGTTGGAAAGACAACATATTACAACAAGTAAACACTGAAGGCAAACTAGACCCCCAGCACAGAATAAAGTCATCCATATGAAAGACCGCAGTAATGTCATGGATCATGCATTTAAGTATGCTATACTGAGCTATTTCATTATAACTGAGTGTTCGTTTTTATTTGCAGATATGTTAAACTTATACAAGCACTTATATCATCATTTTAATACTAGGATGATTTCAAAATTTATCCTCCATCTTTCTCTACTGGCTCTCATGTCTTGTTTCTAGTAATTACTTTGGAAAAGATGGTTTCAGTTTGTCTCCAATATGTTTTTATAGTATACTACTTTCACATTCAATTATCTTTTAGTTAAAATTCTATATTGCATCGTAATTACAATGCAGCCTTCCCCAAAGGCATCACTGGCCTTTTATTAGGGTGACTGTGCAATGGAGAAAAGGAAGTATGAGACTTTTTGGAGATTATTCAACAGTGGCTCTGAACTAACACATCTCAAGAGATCAAAAATATCTGTGGCCCACCAACCACGGTAGGGACTGTGGAAGTCAGGTGATCAATGGAATTTTAGCTTAGGACTATTTCACAGTGGGTATAGTGCGTCTCCAAATTAAATGTGAAGTTGTTTTCCTATTTCTGGAATCATAACAGGAAGAGACAAACTCCCAGCAACTGGCAAAATTCCCAAGTTGGTGGGAATATAGAATATATTTTATCTTTTAATCTTCTTTACCTTCCATTTGGAGTGGTAAAACTTGCATATCTAGTCTAATCTGTTCAGAATTATCCTTTGATTTTAAAGGTAACTGCATACAGTGTCTCATATATACCTTTAAAGATATAGATATACAGAGGCATGTATTCAGTTCAGTCGCTCAGTTGTGTCCGACCCTTTTTGACCCCATGAATCACAGCACACCAGGCCTCCCTGTCCATCACCAACTCCCGGAGTTCACTCAAACTCATGTCCATCGAGTCAGTGATGCCATCCAGCCATCTCATCCTCTGTCGTCCCCTTCTCCTCCTGCCCCCAGTCCCTCCCAGCATCAGAGTCTTTTCCAGTGAGTCAGCTCTTTGTATAAGGTGGCCAAAGTATTGAAGTTTCAGCTTCAGCATCAGTCCTTCCAATGAACACCCAGGACTGATCTCTTTAGGATGGACTGGTTGGATCTCCTTGCAGTCCAAAGGATTCTCAAGAGTCTTCTCCAACACCACAGTTCAAAAGCATCAATTCTTTGGTGCTCAGCTTTTTTCGCAGTCTAACTCTCACATCCAGACATGACCATTGGAAAAACCATAGCCTTGACCAGACGGACCTTTGCTGGCAAAGTAATATCTCTGCTTTTCAATCATATGCCATCTAGGTTGGTCATAACTTTCCTTCCAAGGAGTAAGTGTCTTTTAATTTCATGGCTGTAATCACCATCTGCAGTGATTTTGGAGCCCCCCAAAATAAAGTTTGACACTGTTTCCACTGTTTTCCCATCTATTTCCCATGAAGTGATGGAACCAGATGCCATGATCTTCGTTTTCTGAATGTTGAGCTTGAGGCATATATTATAATGCTTTAAAAATATCTCAAACATCCTCATGGTATTAGAGATATCAAGAAAGGGGGTGTTCCACTTTTCCCTAAGCCCATCTTATAAGCATCTGGAAGGCAATTCAATTAAAGAAGCAATCATGATTTTCAGATTCTACAGTGGCAGATAAATCATGTGAGGAAATACCATTTTTATATTCTAGCTTGCACTTTGCCCTTATGAACAACTTGCTGCCAATAAAAATGAGGAGACAAGCTGAAGCCAGCAATGACTGGAACAGACCCCTTGTTGGTCTGTTCACGTGGCACTGTGCCGTGTCCTTCCTCTTCCCCCATGCCCTTCTAGCCATGAGCAGGACGTTTTCTCCTTTTGCTGGTTAACACTCTTCATCTGGATTGCCTTCAACTATGTGACAACAGAGAACCCAAGCACCAAAAGAGCAGCAGCTACGTATCCTGTGTATGACAGTGTAACTTCTTCTGCCTTAAGGCTGTGTCTAGCACTGAAATCATAGTAAGGCTGTGTCTAGCACTGAAATCACAGTCTGTTTACTTCGATCTGGTGCTACATTACCACGTGAGGGATTTAACTCTTCCTTATAAACACAAGGGGGAATGATCTCTCAGCTCTGCTTAACTTAGATAAGCCACTGTCCGCTTCTTTTTGCTTCTCAGCCAATCATACCACTGAACAAAAGCTTACATTCTAACTTTATTAGACAAGGAAGAGTACTGTGCTGTCTCTTAAAATACTCACCAGCATAATTATTAGAAGCAATGCAGAAAAATTTTGGTGGCTCATCAGTCCAGGAAATTAATATTGAAGCTTTCCCTCTTGACTTTAGTTTTCTCTTCAGATGTTTTTGCTAGGGTATCAGCACTTCTCCATTAAAGAGTTTTACAAAAGAAATTTCAGTGAGGGGCAATGCATGTGTGCTATGTTTCAAGCTATGGTGACTATCAAAACATTCTAAGTGACTTTGCTCCTTTCTAAACCAGTATTCTATAATCTCTCACTCAGAAAAAGTCATCATTAATGTCCTCTCTGTTTCACACACAATTACCTAGTAATCTCCATGTCTACTGGATTCTACTGCTGAGACATCTTTATCAGCTGTTTTCTCTTCTCCATTTCCAATTCTATCTTTCAGGTGCTTACAATATCTTATCTGAACTTTGAAAAGAGTCTTTTAACTTCATTCTCTTCTCATGTTCTTTTCCCACAAATTAATTTTCTAAATTATGAGTAAATATCAAAATCCAGTTTAAAGGGCTTCTAAAAATCCCACCATATAGAGACTCAAGTACGTATCCCAAATATACACAACAGTTCCTGGCACAAAACAGGCACCTGACCGATATTTGTTTAATGACTGCGTGAACACTCCATTGTTAGGGGTATGGAAACCACTGTTTATTGAGCATCTCCTATGTGGCACAAAAGTCTCTATTTATTGATCTCTACCTAACTATGCCATTTTCATTACATTCTCACAAAAAACAGGTAACATTTTCATTTTCAGGATGAAGAGTTTGAGGCCCCAAGAGATTATATAACTTTCCCAAAGTCACAAGACTAGTAAATAGCAAGGCTGGAGTTTGAAGTTAATCCTGAATCAGCTCTTGCACCTACAGCATGAAGCTCAATATGCTCCCTTGTTTTAACATTTTATCACATTTTTCACATACACAAAAAAAATACACAACATATATATTGAATCCGGGTCTCCTGCATTGTAGGCAGATTCTTTACCATCAGAACCACCTGGGAAGCCCTATATAAATTACAGTGTTTTAAAAAAGAAAATAAGCAATGTGATTAAAAAAAAAAAATAGGCAGAAGACCTGAATAGTATCTTACCGAACAGGAAGCTAAGCGTAGAAAAAGATGTTCAATATCATTTGACATTAGGGACTTGCAAATTAAAACAATAGGAGATGGCACTACATTATTTATTAAAAATGGGTAATGTCAAAACACAAACACCACCAACTACTGGTGAGGATGCAAAGCAAAAAGGAGTTTTCATTCACTGATGGTGAGAATGCATAATTGTGGTATCATTTCATTTTGGAAGTTTCTTACAAAATTAAATATGGTCTTAACATAAGATCCAGGAAGGACTCAGACCCTACACACTCAAATGATGTGAAAACTTATGTCCCTACAAAAGACTGCATGCAACTTTAGGTATAATTGTAAAAATTGAAAGCAAGTAAGATGTCCTTCAATAACTGAATTAATTGCTGTGCAGTCATACAATGGAATATTTTTCAGTGACAAAAAGAAATAAGCTATCAAAGCACAAAAGACATGGGTCAATCTTAAATGTATATTGCTAAATAAAAGAAGCCAGTCTGAAATCGCTGCTGCTGCTAAGTCGCTTCAGTCGTGTTCGACTCTGTGCGACCCCGTAGACGGCAGCCTACCAGGCTCCTCCGTCCTTGGGATTCTCCAGGCTATGCACTGTATGATTCCAACTATGTGATATTTTGGAAAATGCAAAACAGNCCATCTATTTCCCATGAAGTGATGGGACCAGATGTCATGATCTTCGTTTTCTGAATGTTGAGCTTTAGGTAGGGTCAATTGGAATTGTTCTCAGTGGCCATAACTGGAAAAATTTGAACAATAAAATAATGTAGTGTTGGATTATAGTCAAAGTATAAAAAGTCTCCATGAGTCTATATTGATAGAAATAGATAAAGTGGGGATGAGAGACAAATCTCCCATACAGAGAATTCCCCCCAAAATTATGCAGGTAGTCTCCCCCTCTCAAGGAAGTAGAACATAGCTCCCCACTCAATACCTGTGGGATGGGAAGAGTGATTCTTTTCGAAAGGGCAAAAGAGACTAACTTTCCAGTGGAGACACATAGCAAAATCTACTTCAACCAAATAATGAAGGTCAGCATCATCATTGATATGCCATGTTGATAGTGTGTACCCTTGATACAGTTGATGAGAATGGCACTCTATCTCTGTGATTGTGCTTCCAAAACTCATAACTCTCATCCCATAAGAAAAATATTCTAACATAAATGTTTATGTAAAAAAAAAAAAAGACTCAAATTCAGGCACATGCCATTTGATTTTTTTTAAACTATTGGAATGATAGCAGAATCTTGGCATGATTGTGTTCAGAGTATATAGCAGGGCTTGAGCCAGTGGCATTGTTTTTCCGGCAGCACAGTCCTCATATGGTGTGAGAGGCCAGGCATGTGGTTGCTGATTATGGAAGATACACATGCAACCAATTAGATGAGTATAGTTCAGTGAATGAACTCTCTGTGGTTTAAAAAAAAAAAAAAAAAAACTAAGCAANTGAGCCAGTGGCATTGTTTTTCCGGCAGCACAGTCCTCATATGGTGTGAGAGGCCAGGCATGTGGTTGCTGATTATGGAAGATACACATGCAACCAATTAGATGAGTATAGTTCAGTGAATGAACTCTCTGTGGTTTAAAAAAAAAAAAAAAAAAACTAAGCAAAAGTTAGACTCTACAGTTCTTACCAGTAGCTGGGTTCTAAAAGCTCTTAGACCTTTTGTATTTCCTGGGGAAAGGGCATGCATTTGTACCTCATCTGACATTTTTGCTCTCTTGGCCTGATTTCAAACTTACTGTATTTACTTTGGATTTATTTTTGTTTTGCTTTGTTTGTTAAACATGACTTTCTTAGTTACAGTAACATGATCTATTGGACTTAAATGAACCCCTGAAATGAAAACTGAGTTTCTACTTTTACTGAAATCTGACTCCCAAAAGGAGGGTGATGACGACTGTTTTGACAGACAGGCAACTGATTGTT
The DNA here is from genome assembly GCA_006410675.1 of Oreotragus oreotragus. NCBI lineage: Eukaryota > Metazoa > Chordata > Mammalia > Artiodactyla > Bovidae > Oreotragus > Oreotragus oreotragus. The sequence goes on from SJYX01021954.1 coordinate 111,701, forward strand.
GTTATCGTTTAGCTGTTAGGTTGTATCTGACTCTTTGCAACCTCATGGACCGTAGCCCTCTAGGCTGCTCTGTCCATGGGATTCTCCAGGCAAGACTACTGGAGTGAGTTGCCATTTCCTACTCCAGGGGATCTTCCTACCACTGAGCCACCAGGGAATCCCCAGGCAGCTAATTATCAGTAGATAAATCACATAATTCCTAGTTGTCTTTAATTCATATTTACTTTACTGCATTATTTAAACATCTGGAGCATTCATTTGAGACTTTTATGCAGATGCTAAAACTTAGAAGGCTTGTTTGTGTTCTGAAATCCTTTGTAGTTCCACCTAGTATTAAAGGAGGGAATGTCACCACAGAAGTGTCAGCTTTGATCAACAGCATAATTAAACTGGAATGTGAAACACGAGGACTTCCAATGCCTGCTATTACTTGGTATAAGGATGGCCAGCCAGTCATATCCAGCTCACAAGCACTTTATGTTGATAAAGGACAATTTCTTCATATTCCTCGAGCACAGGTCTCTGATTCAGCAGCATATAAATGTCTAGTAACCAATGTTGCTGGAACTGCCGAAAAATCATTCCATGTGGACGTCTATGGTAAGGAAAACACGTATGTTTTTATTATGTGCTTTCTGCCTATGCTTCCTAATACACTGACATCCAGTTTGTTCACTGATAAATCCCTGCTGGGTTGTGTTGTGTTCTATATTCATGGATTGAAATTGGAAGAATTTGTCCCATGATTTGGAAAAAAGTTTTAAGAAACTAAGGTTAGTAAGAAGTGACCATTTATTCAGTCAATCATTTGCCTTTGGCTCCTTGGAATCTAGACTATTTAATTTTTATGGAGAAGGTAAAGTAGTTCTTAGGACTAAGATCATTCTCTCTAGTTTGTCCTTTGTAAACCAGACACGGTATAGAGTAACCCACAATATTTAGAACAGTAGATATGCAGAACCAAGAAATTCTTTCCTCAATAGCTTAGTGGGGGAGGGACATGACTATAGTTCCTATAGTCAACCTGTATGAGTAAAAAGAAAAATCCTCTTTATTTCATTAGGATTCCAAAGAATTGCCTGAAATATTCCTTTTTTCTGCCTCTAGTTCCTCCAATGATTGAAGGTGACCTGGCTGCACCTCTGAATAAGCAAGTGATAGTTGCTCATTCACTGACCCTGGAGTGTAAAGCTGCCGGCAACCCTCCTCCAGTTCTAACCTGGTTGAAAGACGGTGTACCTGTGAAAGCCAGTGACAACATCCGCATAGAAGCTGGTGGGAAGAAACTAGAAATCACAAGTGCCCTAGAAGTCGATAGGGGACAGTATATATGTGTGGCTACGAGTGTGGCAGGAGAAAAGGAAATCAAATATGAAGTTGATGTCTTAGGTAAATGAGGCCACCCCCTGTATTCTCATATTCATAACACTACCTGCTTTGTTTATGAAATGCTTTTGTGTTCGTGAAATAATCAAAGAATCTTAGAGACGGTTTAGTTATCTGTTCAGCTCTGGGCTACATATTTCTGAATGGTGGATTGACCACCAGAGTCCCAAGACCTAAAACCTACCTAAATCTTCCATTTATTCTGATAGGTACACTTTTATATCTGTGACAGTATCTGATCGCAGTGGGTGACAGCATGGTCTCTCACTGTGACCGTGAGTAACGTTTTTACATCTGTGACAGTATCTGTCCATTGAGGGACTACATGTCATGAACACTGTGCTAAACAACAGGAAAGAGTCTGTGGACCTTGGGAAGTCCTCTTGTAGCTTTGAGTCCCTCTTTCTTTATGAATTGAAACTTTCAATGCAGGCCCAATTTTTGAGGTTCCCTTATCTTATTCTTATGACAATAAACAACATAAGATATGAATCAACTATGTTCTCGTAGCATCTGCAGTGCCATAGTGCTAGATTAGCTGAGAAAAAGTCACAGTGTGTCAAAAGTATATTGATTGACCCTGACAAATGGATATTATAAAGCGTATCTTAGAGTCCATTTCAAGTATCCTTCATGTTCCAAATGACTGTGATACTTACCAGCCTTCTACAGAACAACTTAGTATTGTGATACTATATTTTCTCTTGTATACATTTCTTTGTATGTTTCATCCCTCTTTTTTTCTAGTGCCACCAGCTATAGAAGGAGGAGATGAAACGTCTTACTTCATTGTAATGGTCAATAACTTGCTGGAACTAGATTGTCAAGTGACAGGTTCTCCTCCACCAACTATCATGTAAGGGCTTTGGTATGCCTTCTAAATACCTCCCACTTTTTTTATTTGAGAGTTTCAGAGCTACTTTGAGAGAGGTTCTGTGTCACTAAAAAGTGATTGTATAAAGTTATACTGATTATATACCTCTTTTATTAAAAGATGTATTCTCTAATTGAGTTGGCCAAAAATTTCATTTGGCAGAAGAAAGCTGAATAAGCTTTTTGGCTAACTCAGTGCAAGACAACTTTTATCTGATACTCACAGGGCCCATAAATCTGCTCCATTAGAGGAATTCATTATATGCTCTTAGAAATTACATTTTCAGTTCATAGAAACAGAATATTAAGCATTATCTGTCAGATCTTCTTGAAGCACTGAGATGTTTAATGAACAACTAAATTTAAAACAGGGTACCAGAAATATTAGGGAAATAGCGGCACTTAACATGAATATATGACTACCAATTCTTTTTTTCTCATTCCTTCATTCACAAAGTATTCCTTGAATACTTACCTTTCATTTCTGAGGTTCTATGTGATAGGTAAACGAACAGATGCTCAACTAGTTGTTGGAATAAAATAGCTCCACACATGATTATGGGCTTCTCTAGTGCCTCAAACAGTAAAGAATCTGCTTGCAATGAGGGAGACCTGGGTTCGATTCCTGGGTTGGGAAGATCCCCTGGAGGAGAGGTCTTGGCAACCCACTCCAGTATTCTTACCTGGAGAATTCCATGGACAGAGGAGCCTGGTGGACTACAGCCCATGGGGTCACAAAGAGTCATACATGACTGAGCGACTAATCTCACACACATGACTATACACTCAATGGAAAGTGATAACTCATGATAAACTTAAACTTATAAAATACCATATGATTCTAGAGTTTTGTTTTGCAGATGTTTTAGGATTGCGTGTGTTTTGCTGCTTAATGTTATCTACACATTGGAAGTGAGAGACATGTTGGAGCACTTGCCTCTTTATGTAGCCCGGCATTAATAGAAAAATGAAGGCCTGTACACATAGTTCTTCGATTTCCCTACAATATGCCAACTTCTTTTTAAACTTTTCCTTTTCCTGATTTCCAATTTATTTCATAGCGTGAGCAAATGGAAAATTAGGCCAGTACATAACTGAGATTATATATATATATATATATCATGCTCTTCTGTGTTGTGCTAAGTCACTTCAGTTGTATCTGACTCTCTGCAACCCTATGGACTGTAGCCCACCAGGCTCCTCTGTCCATGGGATTCTCCAGGCATGAATACTGGAGTGGGTTGCCATGCCCTTCTCCAGGGAGTCTTCCAAACTCAGGGACTGATCCCATGTCTCTTATATCTACTACATTAGGCAGGCAGATTCTTTACCACTAGTGCCACTTGGGAAGCCCAAATATACGTGTGCTGCTGCTAAGCTGCTAAGTCACTTGAGTCGTGTCCAACTCTGTGTGACCCCATAGATGGCAGCCCACCAGGCTCCCCCATCCCTGGGATTCTCCAGGCAAGAACACTGGAGTGGGTTGCCATTTCCTTCTCCAGTGCATAAAAGTGAAAGTGAAATTGCTCAGCCGTGTCCGACTCTTAGCGACCTCATGGACTGCAGCCTACCAGGCTCCTCCGCCCATGGGATTCTCCAGGCAAGAGTACTGGAGTGGGGTACTGTTGCCTTCTACAAAATATACGTGTGCTGTGCTATGCTAAGTCGCTTCAGTCGTGTCCAGCTCTGTGCGATCCCATAGACGGCAGCCCACCAGGCTCCCCCACCCCTGGGATTCTCCAGGCAAGAACACTGGAGTGGGTTGCCATTTCCTTCTCCAATGCATGAAAGTGAAAAGTGAAAGTGAAATTGCTCAGTGGTGCCTGACTCTTAGCGACCCCATGGACTGCAGCCTACCAGGCTACTGTGTCCATGGGATTTTCCAAGCAAGAGTACTGGAGTGGGGAGCCATTGCCTTCTCCGAAATAAACGTGTACACATATATAAATATATAAGTCCAATATATATTAATGTAGTTTCTCCAAGATAGATAGAATGGTTGATTGATGACTTAGGAATGCAGTTATTTAAAATATATCTCCAGACTTCTTTTTGCTATATTTCTGTAGGTGGCTGAAGGATGGCCAGCTCATTGATGAAAGAGATGGATTCAAGATCTTACTAAATGGACGCAAACTGGTTATTGCCCAGGCTCAAGTATCAGACACAGGCCTTTATCGGTGTGTAGCAACAAACACTGCTGGAGACCACGAGAAGGAGTTTGAAGTAACTGTTCATGGTATGCTGAAGAAGGGACAAGAACATTTCACTGAAAATTCATTTACGCATCGTTTCAGTATCTAATTCAGATTGTGACTCATTAATCTGGATAAATCTTGAATTGTGGAAAGTAGTACAAATTTGAATGTGAATTTGGATGAAAATTTGAGTTAAATAATGGAACATTTTAAGGCACTTTACTAACACAGAAGATTTAACCATGTGATAACCATGTGAATGAATTGAGATGGAATTTAAATGGTAGGAGGTATATTCTACATAACACGCAAGGGTCTGAGCAATGAGATCAAAGAAGATAGAAGAGATAGGTAACAAATGTAAGATAAAGGGGGGTTATAAGCATTCAAGCTTTCAGCCAAAACAGAAGAGAGTGTGAATAAAGTCATTTCCAGAAATGGAGCATGAAGGTATGATGCGGGAACCAGGGTACATAAGTGCATTCTTGGAACTGGCATAATAGGGTTAGAATTATTACTCTAATGACAGCAGCAAACCTCTGCCAGGGTATTATGTATCTCATTTGCTAGTTGTCCTTGGGAAGGGAAGGACTGGAATAAGAAACTGGCGAGCCTCTGGAAGCTACAAGCAGAGGTTTCTATGAACATCAGTTTCATTCTTCCCAGGCAGACTGGTTTTTTGTTGGTTTTTTTTTTTTCCCACTTTTTCAATCCCATGATAGAATATAGCCAATCCCATTTCTTACTGTCAATTCCAGTTCTTGAGGGAGGAAATCGGGCAAGCCCAGCTTAAATCAGATTACCATCCTGGATTTAATCAGCCCTGCTGGGGACAGATTCATGTGATATAAATATGGGTACTGGAAACGCACCCTGATTTAATGAGGCAGTTCTGGAGAAATGGAAAGTCTTAATACATTAGGAAAACAGACCAAAAGGTTGTAAGCCAAGCATACGTGTCGACTGCAGTCGCTGTAAGCATGTTTTACTTATTCTGTGGCGAGTTAGAGATCCTACTTCAGAAATAAGTAACTCTAAAATTGCAAAACATGATAAATGAAGGGAACAGGGGAATTTATTTTGTAGTTTGTTATTTTGTCATCTTTTCCTTTCTAAATTTTAAACTTTCAAGTTCTGGATCTTTAAGTGTTGAGCCTACTGATTACAGTTTTTGTTCCCTCTCTCCCTCTGTCCCCTCCTCAACTTTCTTTGCTCTTCCTTCTTTCCTTCCTTCCTTCTCTTCTCCTTTCCTTAAATCTAGTTCCTCCAACAATCAAGTCCTCAGGTCTTTCTGAGAGAGCTGTATTAAAAGACAAGCCCATCGCCTTGCAGTGCATAGCTAATGGCATTCCGAATCCATCCATCACATGGTTGAAAGACGGACAGCCTGTCAACACTGCCCAAGGAAACCTCAAAGTAAGTATGAATATTGAAGTATGAATGTTGAAGATGAGAAACCTAGATAAGGAGCTGTCATATTCTCTTTTCTTAGTTACAGGTTTTCCTGTTGGACAGATTTTACAGGAAATGCCCTAAAATATTATGTGTTGTCCTTAGGCTTGTTTAGAATTTAGCTTAATATTTTGACTCAAAAAATGGAATTAAAGACTAATAACTTTAACAATGATGTTGATTTTAACATAGTGGTTGTTTTTTGTATTATCTCAACATATGCCTGTTTTACTTGTTAAAAAAAACCAGTGTCCCATACATGAACAGTTCATCAGTACTAAGAGTATCCCAAATATGTTCACCTTTGACTAGGATTAAGGTGGAATTATAACTACATAAGCCTAGGTGAAATATCTCTTGGAAAATATAGTTTAGTTTATAATCTTCAAGATGGCAGAGACCAGTCTCTATGAGTAAGTTCATTTCTGTATCTTTCATACTGAGTATAGTCCCTGGCATATAACTATAGACAGTACATATTTGTTGAATTAAGAGATGGGTAGATTGTAAACCTGAGTGATTTAAATGATGCATTTAAAATAATAGATTTTGCTTCTGAGGTCAGGTTAATTGACTAAAATGGGCTTGTGCTTTGCTTGCGGTAAGTTTCAGTAATGAGGGATATGCAAAGTTCTTTTCCTGGCAGAAGCAATGGTATCTGTTCTTTATTTTTCCTATTCCAAATCTAGTGGAATTAATCTCACACATTTTTGTGCTATAAAAGATTTAATACATATCCTTCTAACATAGTGTGGGTAAACAACTGCTTACCTGTGAGACAGATATATATCATATAATCATACAAAAATATAATTGGAGACAGGGATGAGTAATTTTAAGAGAGAGTTTAGAGAGGTTTAAGAATAGATAATAAGAAATGCGGCCTTTGAGCATGTGTGGTTTGCAACCCCTGGAGCTTCCTGGGTGTAATCTGAAACTACCCCCTATTCAGAGGGGAGAGAGAGACCTCAGAAAGAGTCACAGCACTCCAGATTGGTAGTGGCAGATTTAATAAGCAAGGGAACTTATTTTCTAGGCTTGTCTTGAATGTCTGTAAGATGAGTATATCTCATCTGCCTACCAAATCTTAAAAGTTTATATAGAGGCCCTAACTAGGTTTAGTCACATATCCGTTCAGATGGTCTCAACAGCACACTACTATCTCAAGGCTATATCCTTGGGCAGTGTCTAGCACTGGGGAGGCAGATGGAATGCACATTCCAAACATGAGGAGAAGTTCAGGAGCCTCCAAGTGCTTGAGTCCAGCTCACAGGTCATGCAGGCAGTCACATCCTCTCAACGACCTCTTCCAAAAGTATGAGGGTGATTTATGAAGAAAGTCTGTAAGCACAGATCTGAAGAACATATGGAGTTAAATGGAAAAATTAATAGAAGAGAGCTGACTAGAATCTTTCAGAGAAGTTATTTGTGGGCAAACAAAGGGCAGTATGACACCTCTTGAGAACCTGAAAGCAAGCCCTTGGCTTAGGGAAGTAAGAGCAAGGGAGAAATGATATTAGAGATCAGACGATGAGTGGAAAGTATTTGAGTAACATTAATGTCTTTATTTTCACTTTAAAGCAATGGGAGATTTTTGAACAGTTTTAAGAGAAAAATGTTTCTTTGAGCCCCTCTTTTGGGTGGAGGGGGTTCAGTTCAGTCACTCAGTCGTGTCCGACTCTTTGCAACCCCATGAATCACAGTATGCCAGGCGGGAGGCAAGAATACTGGAGTGGGTTGCCATTCCCTTCTCCAAGAGATCTTCCTGACCCCGGGATTGAACCTGGGTCTCCCACATTGTAGGCAGACGCTTTACCGTCTGAGCTACCAGGGAAATATTGGTAGCTCTTAGCAGGGAAAGAGCAATATTGCATAGGAGCCTGGAATGTTAGGTCCATGAATCAAGGCAAATTGGAAGTGGAGAAACAGGAGATGGCAAGAGTGAACGTTGACATTCTAGGAATCAGCAAACTAAAATGGACTGGAATGGGTGAATTTAACTCAGATGACCATTATATCTACTATTGTGGGCAGGAATCCCTTAGAAGAAATGGAATAGCCATCATGGTCAACAAAAGAGTCCAAAATGCAGTACTTGGATGCAATCTCAAAAATGACAGAATGGTCTCTGTTCGTTTCCAAAGCAAGCCATTCAATATCACAGTAATCCAAGTCTATGCCCCAACCAGTAACACTGAAGAAGCTGAAGTTGAATGGTTCTTTGAAGATCTACAAGACCTTTTAGAACTAACACCCAAAAAAGATGTCCTTTTCATAATAGGGGACTGGAATGCAAAAGTAGGAAGTCAAGAAACACCTGGAGTAACAGGCAAATTTGGCCTTGGAATACGGAATGAAGCAGGGCAAAGACTAATAGAGTTTTGCCAAGAAAATGCACTGGTCATAGCAAACACCCTCTTCCAGCAACACAAGAGAAGACTCTACACATGGACATCACCAGATGGTCAACACCGAAGNCTACTTTTCCCAGCGCCTCTCCTCATCTATTCTTGGTTAAGGTGGCTCAGACAGTACAGAATCCGCCTGTAGTGCAGGAGACCTGGGTTTGATTCCTGGGTTGGGAAGATCCCCTAAAGAAAGGAAAGGCTACCCACTCCAGTATTCTGGCCTGGAGAATTCCATGGACTATACAGTCCATGGGGTCACAAAGAGTCAGACACGACTGAGCAGCTTTCACAAGCGTCAAAAGGACTAAAGTTCAAGTCCTGAATTAACCATGTGCTAGCTGTGAAACTTTGGGGAAGATGTTTAAACACTCTAAGCCCATTTCCTGTCCCTAAAATGGCAAAAAGAGAAACGGGGCTTTAGCGAGTGCTGAGCCTGGCGCTCGCTGGGCACTCAGGGTAACTGTCAGAGGCTGCAGGCACTGTGACTCCTACCCCACGTGCTCTTCGGAGGCCTCAGAACACAGGGCAGCTCCCCAATGGGCTGGGGTTGTGCCTGCCTTCTTCCTGTGGATAGCATCTGCTGTTCCGCCAAGGCTGCACTACCGCTGGCAGGCAGAACTTTCACAGGGGAAATCTGAGGTTGCAAGGACAAGGTTTTTACATGTTTTTTCCCTGCACTTCCACTGCACCGGGCTCAAGGTAGGTAAATAAATCTCCTTTTATCGGTCTTAGAGAGTTGAACACTAAAAGACAAGCTGCAACTCCTAAACTCTGTCTTACTAATCAGACTATACAAACATCAACCTAAAAACTGATTCTTGGTTCTTTGAAAATCACTAAAATCTAAATATAAATAACACTCAGGCAGGACTTCTAATCTCATTTATGACAGGGATAAGCTCCATTTCAAATAAACTCAGGAGCCCTGTCCTGAATGATGTATGGGAAAGAGAGGGTCTTTTCCAATAGCAGGAAAAGAGAATGTCCCAGTCTTCAGTGCTCTGCAGGCACTCCCCAGATCCAAGCTTTAAATAAATCTGGAGCCAAAACTCAAAAGAAGAATTAACTCCAGTAATAAAGATTTATTCTAATGACATACTTTACTGTCAGAAAGTTTACTACCAGGGGCAGAAATAGCCCAGAAGGCAGAGAGAAGTTTTCAACAATGTGAATCCACTCCTTGCTTGTTTCCGACTTCAACTGGACTTTGGTCTTCTGACCCTTTTAGCCGACACAGGAAACATTCCTACCCCTCCCTTGATGACTCTGCCCCATGTGGCACCTTCTTTATTACCTGGTGCTGGGCTACGTACTAGAAGGATGATCTTTCCATTGTGTACATAAGCCATAAGCTGCCTTCAGAAAAAGACACTTAACCAGACAGGCAAGCATTAAAAAGTATAACAGTGCCAAGTCAAGGACACAAAGCAACCAAGACTCTGACCCACAGCTAGTGGGAGTATAAGCTGGCAGACCCACCTTGGAAAACCAGTGCGCATTATTAGCTAGTGAAGATGAATATGTAAATACCCCACGGCATAGTAATTAAATTCCTAGATATATGACCAGCACGCTCCAACTTACCAAAGACCTACAGTGTCCCTTCACAATGCTGAGAACTGGAGATCAAAAATGGGGTAAAACCTGGAAACTGAGAATTTTGTGATGGAAACGTTATGTATCTATCCTGTCCAATATGGGAGCCACCAGCCATATGTGACTACTGAGCACCTAAAATGTGGCTAATGATGAGCTGAAATTTTAATTTCATTTAATTTTAATAATTTTAATATAAGCCGTCACATATGGCTAGTGGCTATCCTAATAAATAATGTAGCAAGAAACTCATAATATATGCCCCAAGATATATGCACAAGAATGCTCATTTCAGGATTGTTTGAGATACACAGAACAGAGACAACCCAGGAGTCCATCTATAAGTAAATGGATAAGCTGCAGCACATGCATAAGATAGAATACTGCATATTAGTGAAAAAGAAATTAATTCCATCTATAAGCATCAGTTCTGCTAAATCTTAAAAATGGTGCTGAGGCAGAGAAAAAGTCACAAAGAATTCAGAATCCAGAACATGGTGCATTTTTACAAGATCCAAACACAAGTGTAACGAGTATTTGAAGAAAAACATTAGTGGTGCTAAAGTTAAAAAAATTTTTTAAACAGTCAATATTAATACAAAGACCAAGAGAGATTTTTGTATTAATATATGTAGCAATGGAGGGTACCATCTGGAAGGAGCATAGAGGGAGCTTCAGTGACGTGGCTGATGTTCTGCTTCTGTCCTTTTATTGTTGTTTGCAGCACGTATACTACACATATAGCTTTATGCTTTCAGATACGTCACAATATAATAAGAAGAAAAGTACTACTAAGTTAGGATCCCGGCTTCCTACATCTCACCCACCAATTCCCCGTCCATGTGCAGACTGAGAGCTACTCCATGAAGGGAACCAGGTTTCACTCGTCTGTACATCTCCAGTACCCAGCATAACAAAGGAGCACAGCAGATGCTACTTAAGTGAAGAACAGAACCCAAATCTGAGAAAACCAGAATTCCCACAATCTTAAGTTGCTAGGTTTTGTCTGCCAGGTAACATCAGATACACATTCCCTAAGCTGTAACCAAAAAAAATGTATTTCCTCCATTCTAAACATGCTTTCCCTCACAGATCTGAAAGCAGAATGCCTTTTACAATCCAAGCTGTCTTTAAAAAGTGGTGTTTCTCAATGCTAAAGCTGAGGGATGGATGCTCCATTAAGGAAGGACTGAGTCTCTCCAAATGAATGGAGTAGGGGTAGTCTACTCTACCCCTAGAAGCTAGAATAGTGTTTGGCACACAGGAAGAGCTTGATAAGTAGCTGTTGCATGAAGAAAACACAATAGCGACCACTATTGCAAGCCTACTGTGTGTCTGAGTCTGTGCTAAAAAACTCCACATAGATTATTTAATTTGTCCTTTACAATAGCCTCAATACTTAGCAAGGTTAAGTCACTTGCCCAGGAACATACAGGTAAGTACTAGCTGTGGTGGCAACTTACTTAAAGTGGCAAAGGCAGGATTCAAATATCATCTCCCAGACTCCAAAGCCCACACTCTTATTAAACACAATGCTATATCACCACTCAANGCAAGGTTAAGTCACTTGCCCAGGAACATACAGGTAAGTACTAGCTGTGGTGGCAACTTACTTAAAGTGGCAAAGGCAGGATTCAAATATCATCTCCCAGACTCCAAAGCCCACACTCTTATTAAACACAATGCTATATCACCACTCAAGTAAAACAAAGCCAAGCTATCTTCCTTCTCCGATTTTAAAAACAAACATTAAAAGAAGATGTTGCATACAGTAAGTGAGTTCACATTGGCGGACTCATATTAGCTGATGGTGATGTTTACAGGCAACTTGAATTAGAACTTGTGTCAGCCAGAGACGGAAGGGATGAGGGAGGCCATCCCAACAGAGCCACCAGGCTTCTCTCCATGTCCACCCAACCTCATAATAAAATCAGCTCACTTACTGGCTCATACACATAAACACACGCCCTTGACACCGGCAAGTACTATTTCTAAATGTTATAAATGTAGACCTACAAGACCTTTTAGAACTAACGCCCCAAAAAGATGTCCTTTTCATTCTAGGGGACTGGAATGCAAAAGTAGAAGTCAAGAAACACCTGGAGTAACAGGCAAATTTGGGCTTGGAATGTGGAATGAAGCAGGACAAAGACTAATAGAGTTCTGCCAAGAAAACGCATTGCTCATAGCAAACACCCTCTTCCAACAACACAAGAGAAGACTCTACACATGGACATCACCAGATGGTCAACACCGAAGTCAGATTGATTATATTCTTTGCAGCCAAAGATGGAGAAGCTCTATACAGTCAACAAAAACAAGACCAGGAGCTGACTGTGGCTCAGATCATGAACTCCTTATTACCAAATTCAGACTTAAATTGGAGAAAGTGGGAAAACCGCTAGACCATTCAGGTATGACCTAAATCAAATCCCTTATGATTATACAGTGGAAGTGAGAAATAGATTTAAGGGCCTAGATCTGATAGATAGAGTGCCTGATGAACTATGGAATGAGGTTCGTGACATTGTACAGGAGATAGGGATCAAGACCATCCCCATGGAAAAGAAATGCAAAAAAGCAAAATGGCTGTCTGG
>SJYX01021954.1:128052-216192 GCA_006410675.1 Oreotragus oreotragus
CAACTACGAAGATGTCACCTCTAAAAGTGAACTTAAAGGTAACTGCACTGTTAGCTCAAGTGGTTAGAGCACGATGCTAAAAGTAAGCCTAGAGACACAGATTTAAAAATCCCTAGCATTTGTAAGTAGATGTAAAAGTAAAAATAGAGTTATTTTTAAATCTCCCATTTAGGTTAAAAAAGATAATTTTTGAAAAATAATTCAATTTTTCCTCCATTTTTCCATGTACCACACATATTATAGCATATTTTGCCACAACTGTTTGGAAGCTTTCCTTAATTTTCCTTCCTTCTCATCACCACATCCTCTTTCATGCAAAACAAGACGGGACTATCTGAGAGGCACTTTAGTCTCAAAAAAAAAAATAAAAAAGATAATTTTTGAAAAATAATTCAATTTTTCCTCCATTTTTCCATGTACCACACATATTATAGCATATTTTGCCACAACTGTTTGGAAGCTTTCCTTAATTTTCCTTCCTTCTCATCACCACATCCTCTTTCATGCAAAACAAGACGGGACTATCTGAGAGGCACTTTAGTCTCAAAAAAAAAAAAAGTGCTGTATGATTTTAAGATAGTGTAATAACTTTATTTCTGCATAATGTAAGAAACTGCCATGAAATCTGGAGATTATTACTTTTATTTCTGAAATGGAAACAAAACTATCTCGTATCTCTAATAGTGATGCAACTCTCATTATGTAGGGGGGGAAAGCTTTTATTACGCGGATTTTAAGAAATTTAAATTTGTTATTCAGAATGAAATGCTATAACCAATGGCTCCAACCACACCATTTGGAACGTCCTGAAATCTCTTTCTTTCACAAATAAAATCCCAACTACTTACTGAAAAAGTAAAACTGCCTTCTAACCAACTGTGTTTCTTTCTTTAATGCCAGAGGAGTTCTGTCAAAGTTTTCTAGTCTTCCTCTTTGATTCCTGCATCCTTTCTCCAGAAGGTTCCTAGCCTCCAAGCGGTCAGACAATGATGTGTAATTTTTCTATTTTGCTTTAAAAGGGGGTTAAATATATTACTCCCTTTTTCTAACATACAATGCCGCCCCCCGTAAAAGTAGCAAAAGAGACAGCTTCACAGTAATCGCCTACTAAAACAAGACAGCATCTCTCTTCAGAGTCACTGCATTTTAAAAGGGTGTTAATTCTCATTTTATTTCGCTTTTCTTTCTCCTCAATCTGGAGTTTAAAAAGCAGCCCACTTGATGTTATCAAATCATCAGATGAAAGGTTCTAGAAATAGCTTCCTATTTGTGGAAAGAGTCAGGAGACACAAAAATGGAAGAGAGCGCTTGAATCGTCTTTCCTAAAGTATTTTGTGCGTAATGAATGCAAGCAAAATCCTGGAAGGCTTAGCTCTAAATTTAAGATACTTCCAAACGGGGCTGACTTAAAAGCTAAAGTAAAGTGCAATCAGAAAACAATCAGAAACACTGAGACACCAAAAGCAAAGTTCAAATACACATTTTCCCGGTGCCACGGAGCATACCCTGAATCAAACCACAGTTGCTTTAGGTTCGGTCTCTACAGCAGCTCCGGGTTGGTCTGTTTCAGGTTACACCTGCCCTTATGTCAGTTGTCCCGGTGTGCCCACTCCACACATTCATAAATGACTCAAAGTGCCACCTGCCCCCGAACGTCCCAGTTCCTGACACCCCCGCGACCGTCCGCGCACTTACGTGTCCGCACACACACACGCACACACACGTGTCCACACACACCCTCGCCCCAANAAGGAAAGTTATGACCAACCTAGAAAGCATATTCAAAAGCAGAGACATTACTTTGCCAACACAGGTCTGTCTAGTCAAGGCTATGGTTTTTCCAGTAGTCATGTATGGATGTGAGAGTTGGACTGTGAAGAAAGCTGAGCACCGAAGAATTGATGCTTTTCAACTGTGGTGTTGGAGAAGACTCTTGAGAGTCCCTTGGACTGCAAGGAGATCCAACCAGTCCATTCTGAAGGAGATCAATCCTGTCTGTTCTTTGGAAGGAATGATGCTAAAGCTGAAACTTCAGTACTTTGGCCACCTCATGTGAAGAGTTGACTCATTGGAAAAGACTCTGATGCTGGGAGGGATTGGGGGCAGGAGGAGAAGGGGATGACAGCGGATGAGATGGCTGGATGGCATCACTGGCTCGATGGACATGAGTCTGAGTGAACTCCAGGAGATGGTGATGGACAGGGAGGCCTGGTGTGCTGCGATTCATGGGGTCATAAAGAGTCGGACATGACTGAGCAACTGAACTGAAGAGAAAAATGACATGAGCCGGCTTACGTTTTCAGGAGTTACCTAGGCCTCTGTGATGAAAGAATTTAAGGAGTCAAGAGTAGATATTTGGAAATCAGTTGAACTTATTTGTTTTTGTCTAGGAGAGAAAAGATAGAAATTTGGACATATACTAACCACAGAGGTGAAGATACATGGATATATTTGACAGTTATTTACTGGTTAAATCATTAAAGCTTGATTATAGATTTTGATAAAAGGTGAGGGAGTGGGGAATATCAAGAAAAACTAGCAGGAATCTAGTATACTGCTGCTGCTGCTAAGTCACTTCAGTCGTGTCTGACTCTGTGCAACCCCATAGATGGCAGCCCACCGGGCTCCCCCATCCCTGGGATTCTCCAGGCAAGAACACTGGAGTGGGTTGCCATTTCCTTCTCCAATGCATGAAAGTGAAAAGTCAAAGTGAAGTCGCTCAGTCGTGTCCTACTCTTAGTGACCCCATGGACTGCAGCCTACCAGGCTCCTCCATCCATGGGATTTTCCAGGCAAGAGTACTGGAGTGGAGTGCCATTGCCTTCTCCATTCTAGTATACAGAAGTGCATAGATAGTGATGCCATTCAGTGAGAAAGGAGATTTTGGAGGCATATAAGTTTGAGGGGGAAAAACTGTGAGTTTTAGACTTTTCAGGGTTAAGATGATCTTGAAATAAATGAGTTGAGATGCTGGGGAAACTATTGAATATATGATCTTGGAGCTCAAAGTGTAGCTGGAGATATTGATGCATTATGACATTTGAAACTCATCGACAAGGATGACTTAATTCAAGGGCAGCATAAAGTGAGAAGAAACAGGAGAGAAAACTGATGTAACGCAGAGTCTTAAGAAATTATGGCACTTTTTAAATGCCACATGTGAAAGTCCAGAAGTGAATATAAGTATGTGAATGTGCTGCTTGCCATGTTTAGTACAGTATGGCTGGAGAAGAAGTTAAGTGGGAGTGCCCATGGCAGTGTATGGAGAGATCATCTGGGGTCAGAATGTGGTGAGCCTGGAAGTCTTTGCTGAGCTCCAGTTTCATTCTGGGCAAAGTGGTGAGCCATGCATGAGCTTTGAAGGGGGACTGGTAAAAGGATCAAATTTGCATTTTAGACAAATTACTCTGGCAACAGTATGCAAGGCAGATTAACAGTTTGGGAGGCTGGAGACACTGGAATATAAATTAAGGAGTTCTTATAATCCCACAGTGTCTGTGAGAATGGAGACAAGGGATCTGAGAAACATAGCATTGCCTAATTACTAGGAGAGTCAAGGCAGCCTCTGAAACCCAGATGACCTGTGCCGTTTAACAAGACTGGAAACATGACCTGGGAATTAGGTTCAGAAATACGGGGAAAACAGTTGTAAACTTTGTTTTGGATGTGTTACATTTCATATGCTAACTTGTCCAGCAGACATTTGGAAGCTCAGGAGAGAAGCTGATGCCAGTGCTGTAAATTTAGGAGCCTGCACAGGATTCTTCATCGAAGACATGGGTTTGGATGAAAACTATCAGAAAGCCAAGTTCCCTGTTTATGGGACAGGAGGAGGAAACAGGTTCTATAATCTACTAAGTCAGAGAGTGAGAACTGAGGGAGTACTGTCTCTTCAGCTACCGGAGAGCAGAGTGATTGAGGAGTAAGAAACCCACAATGCCAAATGCTGTAGTATGAGCTCACTGCCTAGACTCCTGGCTACTGTGATTAGAAGTTACTGATGGGACTTCCCTGGTGGTCCAATGCTTGAGACTTTGCTTTCCAGTGCAGGGGGTTCAGTCTCTAGTTAGGGAGCTATGATCCCACATGCCTCACGGCTGAGAAAACCAAAACATAAAGCAGAAACAATCTTATAACAGATTTAATAAAGACTTTAAAAATGGTCCATGTCAAAAGAAATCTTTCAAAAGGAAGTTACTGTTAACCCCTGAATAATCAGTTTCAAAGTATAACCACAGAATCACTAGTTCTAAAATGGTGGAGGCTGGTTGTTATGTGCTTATGTGCTTAAGAGGGAAATAAGGAAAAACAGACAGGAGGAAATTTATCTGCATTTCCATTACTCATACTTTATAATTTTTATTGTTTTTCTGGCCTCTGTGACCATTTAATCAAAAAAGATTGTTGTTTTAAAACTATTTATGAAGTGTTATATAAGTATAACCATGTTTTTTTTTTTTTCAAATAGCTACATTTTCATCACATACCTCATAGTTGCAGTGCTAAAGCCTTTTTATTCAGTGGACTTTTATGACTATACCAGCAGGCTGGCCTTAGTTAACTTTGTGTTTTCCAATGCTTAAGAAAAGCTTTTCAATCAAAATAGTCCGTTTTCTTGTGCATGATGAAGTGATCTGGCTCTAATTTGTCAAAAGGTAATTAAGATATTAGCATAAAAATATAATTCGATATTATAAACTTAAATGAGTTTGTCTCTTCAGCAAATATTTTCTAGTCCACATATAAAGTACAGAATCCTGCCATATACTTTCTGATCCCAATTAGATACAGTCTTCTGGTCGACTTCTACAAATTGCCAAAGCCCTGATGGAAGATGCTGGCAGATACACGTGCGTGGCTACCAATGCAGCTGGAGAAACACAGCAGCACATTCAACTGCATGTACATGGTAATGGTACCTCCATGTCTTAACAAAAGAGTATTTCTGTGGTCTTTTAAAAAAAAACATATTGGGCCCATTTTAATTGAATTGTAATGGAAAAGCAATGAGTGTTTATTTTAGTCTGTATGAGAAAAGTATATAGTTTACATTATGGCCATTACTCATATTGAAGATCTTCAGTTTTCATGTTCTCAAATAGATATGCTAGAGCTTGTAAACAAACACACTACCTTGTGTTTTAATTGTTTGAATTATGTCAGCTGATAGCTTTGTACAGATAACTTCGGTTGAAAAACCAGAAGTTGCAGGTTTTTTCCTTCACATTGTCTATGATTATCTTGCCTGCCTAAAAGATTAATTTTTTGAAGCTAGAAGTGAATAGAAGCTATCTTTGACTGAGGATCTTCACTCGTGTACTTTAATAAAAAGTCTGAGTGGCCATGGAATGCCTCATGAATATTGCAGCTTCGCAGTAAACTTGAAAGACTCCCTGACTGTCATTGTGAGACTTCAGATCTGTAGAGGTTCCTCAGAAAGGACCAAGAATTGAATGTTTGGACTTTCCTAATTCAGCCAAGGATATTTACCGAGAGCTAGCAAAGATCTCCTTGTATGCTTTATTCATTTTCTCTAATTCATGTGATTGCTTGTTAAGCCTTTCATTCATTCATTCCATCCATTCATTCATATATTCACCCCATATTTACTGAGTGGTCTTAACCTAAAATAACACCCCAGCATTTAGCTTAACTCCAGGTATATAGTAGGAAGTCAATAAATGTTTGACAAATGAAAGAGTAAATAATAAGTGAATGAAAAAATTTTGTGTGAACATTGAATTATTCTAATCTGTTTCTTTACTTGTTTTCTTTTAATTAAATCACCCAGTTAAAAAATTCAAATGATCAATTCTTTAAATGTTTCCAATAAACCCACTTTATTCTTTCCCCCGTTTTTCAGATATGAATATCTGACTCATATACACAAACCATATTTCTTAGAGGACCTTTAATTTTTCATTGAATAATTAACTAAATGATCAATATCTGACTGTAATCATCTTGGAATTGTCTCACCATACTTGAGGGTTAGGGGGCAGATTGACTGTGCTCTTTCTTAAGTTGCCTTGAATTTGCCTCATTGCTTGTGAGGCCTTCTGTATGTTTCCAGTGTTCTTTGGCAGCTGTCTCCAGCATTTACTCAGACCTCAACTTCCATCTAAGAGTGTGCTGGGGGTGGGCCTGCTCTCCTTCCCCATTTTCCTGCCCTGAGTCTCCTTGTCTCCTTTTTATACAGATGATTTATCTTCTCCTTTCCAATTGCTTCAGTTCTAATCTGATCTCCCATCGCTGGCTAAGAGGAAGCAGTTGAGTAGGATAGCATGATATGTTGCCATCATCTCAGGCGCTGGACTGATGCCAACTTTGGTTTAAATTCTTTGTTAACCATGATTTGTATAACTTTGAGCAAGCCACTTAATTAATCTCTCTTGAGTATCTGACTTGAAGAGTGCTTTTGAGGTTTAAAGGTTTTAGATATAATATTATCTCCCGCATCTACTCTTTTAGAAGCTGTCCAGAAAAGAGAAGTTATTTGTTCTCTAGACTGCTTTAAATTACTTAAATGAAAACTCTGTAGTGAAAAAGAGAACATGTCCCCAGAACTGGGAAGAACCAGACCTCAGTATTTGGGGATCCCAGACTTGTATTCAAAAAAATCATATGTATTGCTTTTTAGAAATATATCTTTCTGGATTCTTTCCCACATCTCATGAAACAGCATCTCTCATGCAAGTGATCTGAGCCTTTACATGGAGAAACATTGGCCCAGACTGTAAAGACTGGTCTAGAGACTTGCCAGTGTAGTCAAGACTGGCTGAAGACTAGAGTCCGTGAAGTTGAGTATCCCGTCAAGCACAGGGCAACAACAGAAAAGAAGAAAGCAGATCCAATATCTGAGAAAACACAAGTCTATCAACATACTATCTAACTATGGTAACAAAATATATGTTAGCAAGAGATTCAGTTAGAGTACACAAGGGGAAAATCATCAGAGACAAGGAGGAGCCTGGAGGATATCTGGGTTAGTGTGAAAAAAGAGAAACACAAGGTTGGTGATTGTAAGGATTTTTAAAAAACTACCAGACTAGTCAGAAACTATAAAAGTCTTCTTGATATGAATTACCATAGACTAGAAGTAAGGTATATTACTAGCTGAAAATGTTTCCCCTAATAGGATCTTGACTTGTCTGGGTAACATTTCATCAACCTGAAGGAAGACTAAATGATGAAGTGAACTTCTAATCTAATATTGATCTTGATCCACCTGGAAGAAGTAGTTAACATGACATGTGACAGGAATATGAACAGAAAGAGATGTGTCATCTTGGCCTTCGTGATGGCTGTGTCACATTGGAGGGACATGGTTCCGGACTTGATCCTGTCCTCTTTCATATTTATATTCATAATTTCAGGGAGAATTGGAGATGTTAAAAAAGATGTAGGCATTTCTAAGGGATTAGTTGATGCATTTCACAAAGACCTCAGAGTTAAAAATGACAAATTAATCTGAGGCCAAAAAAATGCCTAAGAATAGGGAGAGAGTGGCTTAAAGATACCACACATGAATTACTTGAGATATTAATGACTCTCTCTAATTATTAATTTGATAAATCAATTTTGTAATAAAGCTAAGAAGTCAGTAATAGAAGTTTGCAGTAGCCTTTTTATACTCTTGCTTTCTGAGTGCTTCCAAAGTAATATATAGCACCAGACTTAGATATAATGAGGGACATTGAAAAATCTATAGGCAAGCAACTGTCATTTAATTATTTCTTTTATTGTTTAACCACTCCTATAGCTGTTTTTAAGATTAGGATTTGTTTTAATCCCAGGAATAACACACTCAGCAAGCGAGTCTTTTCTACCCATACAATTGTCATCCAAAGTATTCAGTCCTAAGAAACTCAGCTTTCAAATTGCTTATTATTTTGCATTTCTATAAAAAAGGAGTGTCGATGCTTCCATTTTTCTCAAACATGGAAAAAAGTGTTTCCAAAAGGTGGAGTAAGGGTGCGTGGTCTCCTGGACTGGAAATGAAGTCATGATCATGAGAAGGGGAACATTCTTATGATCCCCTGGGTTTTCCAGGGGAAGTTCTATTATAGACGGCAGAGGCTCTCAGTAGGTGGTCCTTTTGATGATCAAAGTTTCATAATTCTGGAAGTTCTAATTCTCTAGACCAAACTACGAAATTATATTTAAACCTCAGATACTTGCCAAGCGAGACAGATGTTTCCACAAACAAACGATTCTTTGGGGTTTAATGGCTCAAGCATTCATCTGCACGTAATTATTTTCTAGCCAAAATCAACCAAGGTGAAGCACCCAGAAGCAGACTATTGTGAAAAGCTTTGAACTGGGGCTTCTACACTCCAACTATTATCTGGAGGATAGTGGGCTTAGATGCTAACTTTTTAAAAGCTTAGTTTTCTCATCTGTAAAATGGAAAGGATGAAGATAATACCACAATCAGGGAAGTTGTTCTGAGGAATCAATGCAAGACTAGACATGAAAAATATAGCCTGGTGTCTGGTTCCTGGTCATCATCTGTAAATAGCAGCTTAATGACTATTTTGGCCAAACATATATTTGGCTTCTGGCCCTGCTCCTTACACCAACATTTTAACAAATATATCTAATGTCCTGCTGTCTTTACTGCTGGCCAGGAAATATTTTGTGTCTGTATTACTTGTCTGGCTAAAACATTAGTAGAGCACCCTTAATTTTATTATTTGGATGTATTTGCTTGGCTAAAATATACTAACACCCACTTAAAATTTTTTTTCTGTATTGTTTCTGTGTTTTGTGTAAATAGCTCACTTGTGGCCTAGAGGAGACTTGAGAATATTGTAGAGAACTTTTCTCTTTTAAAGGATAACTTTAGTTCAGGGCTCTACTATGCTGTTTTCTTGGTATTGGTGAATTTATTATTCATTGTATTATAATTTTCATGGTTAGGGAGTCTCCAAGGCACTTTTGATCAGTTATGTATTAATTCAAATTTTACCATGATTTGAAAAAAATGCATTAATGTCTCTGAATGATTAAAGTAATAGGCAAAATTTAGACCCACAATACGTTCAGAGGAAGGTATTTTGATTTTGGAATGATACATGCCTGGAGCTTTTAGAAGAAAGAAAACCAGTAAGTCGAATAGAGTTCAGTCTTCTACTTGGAGTACACAGTATGCAGACATCTTATTGTTATCACAAAATATTATTATCTTATTCTTCTTCTACAACACTGTTCACCTAAATTCAAAATTCCAAGACCATCTCTTTGTGCTGGAAGGGAATAATAGTATTTATATTTTTATTTAGTTTTTATGTTAAGTGAACGAGCACCATTTATTGAAAAGGCTAATCTTTCCCCCACTGAATGGCTTGGCCTGCTTTTTGAAGTCATTTGATTGTACATGTAAGAGTTAAATTTCTCTAAAATCAATTCTGTTCCATTGCCTAATTGATTCTTATGACAGTACCACTCTCTTTTATTCTTTTTTCCCCAGCTTTATCGAGATATAATTGATGAATAAAATTCTATACATTTAAGTGTACCATGGGATGATTCAATGTATGTATACTTTGTGAAATATTATTACAATCAAATTAACACATCCACCATTTTACACAGTTACTATTTTTGTGTGTGTTTAGTGATTTAAGATCTACTGTGTTACCAGTACATTATTTAATAGTAGAACAGTCACCATGGTGTACATTAGACTCCCAGAACTTGATCTTATAAATGAAGGCTTGTACCTTTTGACCAGTATCTCCCCATTTCCCCCACCCCACCAGCCCCTGGTCCCACCATTCTGTTCTCAGGTTCTATGAGGTCAACTCTTTTTAAATTCCACATAGAAGTGAGATCATACAGTATTTATCTTTCTCTGTCTGGCTTATTTCACTCAGCAGAAGGTCCTATAGTTTCATTCAGATTGTTTCAAGTGACAGAATTTCCTGCTTTCTTGTGACTGAGANATCTCCCCATTTCCCCCACCCCCCCAGCCCCTGGTCCCACCATTCTGTTCTCAGGTTCTATGAGGTCAACTCTTTTTAAATTCCACATAGAAGTGAGATCATACAGTATTTATCTTTCTCTGTCTGGCTTATTTCACTCAGCAGAAGGTCCTATAGTTTCATTCAGATTGTTTCAAGTGACAGAATTTCCTGCTTTCTTGTGACTGAGAAGTATTCCGTCTGTCTGTCTGTCTGTCTGTCTCTCTCTCTATATATATATATAACCGTGCATATAATAAACACACAGATTAGAGGGAATGAGAGAGAGAAAGACAGCATCTTCATTATCCGTTCATCTGTGGACACTTAGATTGTTTCTGTGTCTTGGCTTTTGTAAATAATGCTGCAGTGAACTTGGGAGTTATAGATATCTTTGAGATACTGATTTTATTCGCTTCAGATATATAACCAAACATGGGACTGCTGGACCGTATGCTAGTTCTATTTTTAGCTTTTCTGAGGAAAGTTCATGCTGTTTTCTAGTGGTCGTTACCATTTACACTCCTACTGGGAGTGTACGAATTTCTTTTCTTCCACATTCTAACTAACACATGTTCTTGTTTGTGTTTTTTCTAACCGTCCTAGCGGGTGTGAAGTGGTAACTCACTGTGATTTTGATTTACATTTCCCTGCTGAGTAGCGATGCTGAGCTCCTTTTCATGTCTGGCCATTTGTATATCTTCTTTGAAAAACTGTCTGTTCAGGTCCTTTGCCCACTATATATTTGTATTATTTATTATTTGTTGGTGGTGGTTGTTTTCTTTTTGCTCTTGAGTTGTCTAAGTTTCTTGTATATTTTTATTATTCACCCTTTATTATATATATGGATATGACACCAAAAGAACAAACCATAAAAGCGAAATAAACAAGGGGAATTACATCAAACTGAAAAGCTTCTGCAAAGTAAAGGAACCCATCAGAAAAAATGAAAAGCAACCTACAAAATGGAAGAAAATATTTGCAAACCACATATATATGTGTGTATATATATATATATATATTTGTATTTATTGTTCATGCTTTTGGTGTCATATCCAAGAAATCATTGCCAAGAACACTGTCAAGGAACTTTATTCTTATGTTTTCTTCTAGGAGTCTGTGGTTTCAGGTCTTACATTTAAGTCTTTAATACATTTTGAGTTAATTCTTTAGTATAATACTAAATTGAATACAGTACTTGATTTTCATATGTTAAGCCAACCCTGCCATTCTGGAATAGATTCCTGTTAGTCATGGTGCATAATATGTTTTACATATTGCTGGATTCACCTTACTAGTATTTTTTTTTTGATGATTTTTGTGTCTCTTTTCATAAGGGATATTGATCATGGTGTCCTTTTATTGACTCTCTCTGTCTGGTTCTGTTATCATGTTACACTGACTTCTTAGAATGATTTAAGAAGTGTTTCACTCATTCTCTGCTTTATTTTGAAAGAGTTTGTGAAGGACTCAGTTTAATTCTTAAATGTTTGGCAGTATTCACTATTAAAGCCATTCTCCAGTTTTGTGAGTATGTATGTGAAGGATTTATTATTATTATTATTAATGCAATTTGTTTTTACCTGTCTATTCAGATTTTCAGTTTCTTTTTGAGTCTGTGTCAGTAGTTTGTATCTTTCTAATACTAATAAATTATCTATTACATCTTGGTTATAACTTAATTGTTGGCACAAAACTGTTTATAATATTACTGTATAATTGTAATTCTATAAAGTTGGTAGCAATGACCCTTGTTTCTTTCCTGATTGGAGTAATTTGGTCTCCTCTCTTTTGTTTTGTCTTGGTCAGTTGGGCTAAAATTTTGTCCCTTTTATTGATCTTTCAAAAAACCAGATTTAGTTTCATTGGTTTTCTCTTTCTTTCTATTGTCTATTTTTGCTCTATTTTTTATCATTTCCTTTATTCTGCCTGCTTTGGTTTAGTTTACTCTTTATTATTCTGATTTCTTTAGGTGGAATGTTAGGTTATTGATTTGAGTTTTTAATATAGTTGTTTACAGCTATGAATTTCACTCTTAAGTATTGCTTTATGTGTATCCCGTTAGTTTTGGTGTGTTGTGTTTTTATTTTATCTCAGGGAATTATGTAACATCTTATATGATTTCTTCTTTGAGAAACATGTTATTTAGGAGTGCGTTATTTCATTTCTACATATTTGTGAATTTCCCAACTCTTCTAATTGATTAAATAATTTCATTCTGTTGTGGTTTACTGGAGTGGGTGGCCATTCATTCCCTTCTCCAGGGGATCTTCCCGACCCCGGGATTGAACCCTGATCTCCTGTACTGCAGGCAGATTCTTGCCTGGAAAATTCCATGGACAGAGGAGCCTGGCAGGCTACAGTCCATGGGATCACAAAGAGTCAGGCATGGCTNGTGGGTGGCCATTCATTCCCTTCTCCAGGGGATCTTCCCGACCCCGGGATTGAACCCTGATCTCCTGTACTGCAGGCAGATTCTTGCCTGGAAAATTCCATGGACAGAGGAGCCTGGCAGGCTACAGTCCATGGGATCACAAAGAGTCAGGCATGGCTGAGTGCCTAACACTTTCACTTATGGGCTTCCCTGGTAGCCCAAATGGTAAAAAAAAATCTGCTTGTTCTGCAGGAGACCTGGGATCAATCCAAGGGTCAGGAAGAACCCCTAGAGAAGGAATGGCTGCCCACTCCAGTATTCTTTCTTTGAGAATTCCAAGGATAAAGGAACCTGGTGGGCTACAGTTCATGGGATTGCCAAGAGTCAGATACCACTGAATAACTGTTTTGTGAATATGTGATTATAATTGTCATGTATTTTGGATAAATTGATACTTTGTGTCATTTAAAAATATCTTACTTGGTTGCTACTAATAATTTTTCTTTCAAAATCTGTTTCTTGGGGGTCGCTAAGAGTCGGACACGACTGAGTGACTTCACTTTGACTTTCCACTTTCATGCATTGGAGAAGGAAATGGCAACCCACTCCAGTGTTCTTGCCTGGAGAATCCCAGGGACGGCAGAGCCTGGTGGGCTGCCGTCTATGGGGTTGCACAGGGTCGGACGCGACTGAAGCGACTTAGCAGCAGCAGCATAGCCTCTCCATTTTTATTTGTTTACTGTTTGCATGATATCTTTTCCATCCTTTTACTTTCAACTTATTTGTGTCTTTGAATCTAAAGTGGATCACTTGTAGACAACATACAGTTAGGTCATGTTTTTATTTTTCTTTTGCGTTTTAAATCCATTCTGCTGGTCTCTTCTGCCTTTTGCATAGAGTGTTTAATACATTTGCATTTAATGTAATTACTGAGATGCTAGGAGTCATGTCTACCATTTATATGTATGTATGTACGTGTTGTTTTTTTGTTCTTCTATTACTTCCTTTTTGTGTTAAATAGATATTTTCTTGTCTACCATTTTGTTTATCTTATTCCTTCTTTTTCCATATTTTTGAGTTCATTTTTAGTGGTTGCCCTAAGGATTACAATTAGCATCTTAATTCATAATGTGAATACTTTGGATTAATACTAATTTAGTTTCAGTATTATAAAAACTTTGCTCCTATATAGATCCCTTCCCTTTCCCCTCCTTTGTGCTATTATAGTCTTACAAATTACATCTTTATTCATCATGTGTCTATCAATATATATTTATAATTATTGATTTGTGTTATTGTCTTTTAAATCAGGAAGGAGAAAACAGTGTTATCTGCAAAATATACAGTTTTACTGTCTTTACTATCAGTTACCTCTACCACTGCTCTTTACTTCTTTATATGTATTAAAGTCACTCTTTTAATGCAGCCTGAAGGACTTCATTTAGTATTTATTAAAAATTTAATTTAATGTTGTCAATCAGTGGACATTATAATAAGGAGATTATTGTGGATTATCTAGATGGACCCAGACACGTCATGAAAAGTAGAAAATTAAGGCAGAATTCAGAATGATGAGATGTGAGGTCTTACGACCTTCTCTATTACTAGCTTTGTAGATGGAGGAAGGTGTCCACAACTCAAGGAATATGTGTCCTCTCTAAAAGTTGGAAAGAAAGTGAAGTTGCTCAGTCGTGTCCTACTCTCTGTGACCCCATGGACTGTAGCCCGCCAGGCTCCTCCGTCCATGGGATTCTCCAGGCAAGAATACTGGAATGGGTTGCCATTTCCTTCTCCAGAGAATCTTCCCAAACCAGGGATTGAACCCGGGTCCCCCGCATTGCAGGCAGACGCTTTATCCTCTGAATAGGCAAGGAAACAGGTTTTCCTTTGAACCCAGCAGAAAGGAAATGAGTCCTTCTGCAACTTTGATTTTAACCCAGTGAAGCCATGTTGATTTCTGACCCACAAAACAGTAAAATAATACACTTGTATTGTTTAAACTACCAGGTTTGAAATAATTTGTTATGGAAGGGAAAGGAAACTATGTTAACTTTCCTGGACAATCTCTGTGAAGTCTGTTTTGATAGACTTTAAAATGCCTCTGGGAAAGGGACTGATTTCACCGAGCAAATTTTGGGTCTGGATAGTTAAAGACAAGTCCTAGGAGTGGAAATTTCCAGAGAAAGGCCAGACAAGTCAAGTAGTGAGTTTTCTAGGAATGGGGCTTTTCGGTAGCTCTTCAGTTCAGTTCAGTTGCTCAGTCGTGTCTGACTCTTTGTGACCCCATGAATCGCAGCACGCCAGGCCTCCCTGTCCATCACCAACTCCCGGAGTTCACTCAGACTCACGTCCATCGAGTCAGTGATGCCATCCAGCCATCTCATCCTCTGTGTCCCCTTCTCCTCATGCCTCCAATCCCTCCCAGCATCAGAGTCTTTTCCAATGAGTCAACTCTTCGCGTGAGGTGGCCCTCCAATATTTACTGTGCTTTTTTTCACTGTGGCTGCAGAGCTGTTTGCAGCAAGATTACTGCTGAGGTGAGGAAAGAGTGATGGGAAGAGAGTGAGATAAAATGTTGTTAAACTCACTGTTCTTAATTGGATTTAGCTCTTTTTCTTGAATAAACACTTCTTGAATTATTGTAAGCATTTGGTTAATTCCCCGAGTAGTAAGAAAGTTGGTTTTGATAATTTTCCAATGTTCTTTTTTTTATGGTGGAGTGGATTTTGCGAGTCCTTATTCTGCCATTCTTGCTGACATCTAATCTTTTCTCTTTAAGTTCTCTAGTGGAATGAAAAGTAGCCAATCTGCTTCATGGCTGTTATATTTCTTATTCCCACCATATTGTTTTATTGCAGCAGTTACATAGCCTGTCAAAGCCATCAATGATCACTTTAGTCCAGCAGGCTTCAAGTTAATATTTAAATAACTATTTGGAGCAATGTGCCATGGACTAATTATTTTTCCTTTCCAGTTGTAAAAGTCAAAAAAGTCATATTTAAAGGTCTTTTTTTGCTTAAATGCCATATCATAAGTCAGAATTCAGCAGAAAACAGAAACAATCTAAGCATTTCAAACAGGAAGATTTAATACATTGATTAGATAAATACAAATGAACTACAGGTTTGAGGGCTAAGTAGCCTCTAAACTTTGTCTTCAGGAACAACGTCCAAAAAAATAGAAATCTGTTCTATAAGGTCATCTATTTTTGAGGACAGGCTTTATTTTAAACTTGTCAAAACCCAGCTTTGCTTGTTATTCCTTTTGCTTGTTTGCTTTGGTATAGTCATCTACTTCTATTATTTCTTTATTCCTGATTCTCCAGGTTTATTTTATTGGTCTTTTTCTAGAATCTGAGTCAAATGCTTAGAACATTTATTTTTAGCATTTCTTAGTTTTTAACATATTAATTAGAACTTTAAGATTGGCTTTGTGTTGGTCATAATTTTTCTCCCAAGGAGTAAGCGTCTTCTAATTTCATGGCTGCAGTCACCATCTGCAGTGATTTTGGAGCCCCCCAAAATAAAGTCTGACACTGTTTCCACTGTTTCCCCATCTATCTCCCATGAAGTGATGAGACCAGATGTCATGATCTTCGTTTTCTGAATGTTGAGCTTTAAGCCAACTTTTTCGCTCTCCTCCTTCACTTTCATCAAGAGGCTTTTTAGCTCCTCCTCACTTTCTGCCATAAGGGTGGTGTCATCAGCATATCTGAGGTTATTGATATTTCTCCCGGCAATCTTGATTCCAGCTTGTGTTTCTTCCAGTCCAGCGTTTCTCATGATGTACTCTGCATATAAGTTAAATAAGCAGGGAGACAATATACAGCCTTGACGTACTCCTTTTCCNATCATGAGAAACGCTGGACTGGAAGAAACACAAGCTGGAATCAAGATTGCCGGGAGAAATATCAATAACCTCAGATATGCTGATGACACCACCCTTATGGCAGAAAGTGAGGAGGAGCTAAAAAGCCTCTTGATGAAAGTGAAGGAGGAGAGCGAAAAAGTTGGCTTAAAGCTCAACATTCAGAAAACGAAGATCATGACATCTGGTCTCATCACTTCATGGGAGATAGATGGGGAAACAGTGGAAACAGTGTCAGACTTTATTTTGGGGGGCTCCAAAATCACTGCAGATGGTGACTGCAGCCATGAAATTAGAAGACGCTTACTCCTTGGGAGAAAAATTATGACCAACACAAAGCCAATCTTAAAGTTCTAATTAATATGTTAAAAACTAAGAAATGCTAAAAATAAATGTTCTAAGCATTTGACTCAGATTCTAGAAAAAGACCAATAAAATAAACCTGGAGAATCAGGAATAAAGAAATAATAGAAGTAGATGACTATACCAAAGCAAACAAGCAAAAGGAATAACAAGCAAAGCTGGGTTTTGACAAGTTTAAAATAAAGCCTGTCCTCAAAAATAGATGACCTTATAGAACAGATTTCTATTTTTTTGGACGTTGTTCCTGAAGACAAAGTTTAGAGGCTACTTAGCCCTCAAACCTGTAGTTCATTTGTATTTATCTAATCAATGTATTAAATCTTCCTGTTTGAAATGCTTAGATTGTTTCTGTTTTCTGCTGAATTCTGACTTATGATATGGCATTTAAGCAAAAAAAGACCTTTAAATATGACTTTTTTGACTTTTACAACTGGAAAGGAAAAATAATTAGTCCATGGCACATTGCTCCAAATAGTTATTTAAATATTAACTTGAAGCCTGCTGGACTAAAGTGATCATTGATGGCTTTGACAGGCTATGTAACTGCTGCAATAAAACAATATGGTGGGAATAAGAAATATAACAGCCATGAAGCAGATTGGCTACTTTTCATTCCACTAGAGAACTTAAAGAGAAAAGATTAGATGTCAGCAAGAATGGCAGAATAAGGACTCGCAAAATCCACTCCACCATAAAAAAAAGAACATTGGAAAATTATCAAAACCAACTTTCTTACTACTCGGGGAATTAACCAAATGCTTACAATAATTCAAGAAGTGTTTATTCAAGAAAAAGAGCTAAATCCAATTAAGAACAGTGAGTTTAACAACATTTTATCTCACTCTCTTCCCATCACTCTTTCCTCACCTCAGCAGTAATCTTGCTGCAAACAGCTCTGCAGCCACAGTGAAAAAAAGCACAGTAAATATTGGAGGGCCACCTCACGCGAAGAGTTGACTCATTGGAAAAGACTCTGATGCTGGGAGGGATTGGAGGCATGAGGAGAAGGGGACACAGAGGATGAGATGGCTGGATGGCATCACTGACTCGATGGACGTGAGTCTGAGTTCCAGTGGTCATGTATGGATGGACGTGAGAGTTGGACTGTGAAGAAGGCTGAGCACTGAAGAATTGATGCTTTTGAACTGTGGTGTTGGAGAAGACTCTTGAGAGTCCCTTGGACTGCAAGGAGATCCAACCAGTCCATTTTGAAGGAGATCACCCTGGGATTTCTTTGGAAGGAATGATGCTAAAGCTGAAACTCCAGTACTTTGGCCACCTCATGCGAGTTGACTCATTGGAAAAGACTCTGATGCTGGGAGGGATTGGGGGCAGGAGGAGAAGGGGACGACCGAGGATGAGATGGCTGGATGGCATCACTGACTCGATGGACGTGAGTCTAAGTGAACTCCGAGAGACGGTGATGAACAGGGAGGCCTGGCGTGCTGCGATTCATGGGGTCGCAAAGAGTCGGACACGACTGAGCGACTGAACTGAACTGAACTGAATGTACTGCTTATTGATGGCCCACAGATTTAAGTTTTAATCAGTCTCATTCTAATTAATTTTTTCTACCCATATACATTTGTCTTGATTTCCTCTTTAATAAGGTTTTTCCCCATGTAGAGAACTTTGTATTTTACTACTGAGTTCTGTGATTTTCTTATTATGATTTTTTAAATTGTGGTATAAATACCTTATTGAAATTTTTTGTGACCTAATATATAATCTGGAGAAGGCAACGGCAACCCACTCCAGTACTCTTGCCTGGAAAATCTCATGGACATAGGAGCCTGGTAGGCTGCAGTCCATGGGGTCTCAAAGAGTCGGACACGACTGAGCGACTTCACTTTCACTTTTCACTTTCACGCATTGGAGAAGGAAATGGCAGCCCACTCCAGTGTTCTTGCCTGGAGAATCCCAGGGATGGCGGAGCCTGGTGGGCTGCTGTCTATGGGGTCGCACAGAGTCGGATACGACTGAAGTGACAGCAGCAATATATAATCCGTTTTGAAAATATTCTGTTGCCATTTGAAAATAAATGTATCCTTTGTTAATAAATACACAAATAAAATGTGTGTGTATAAACATATATTAGTTCAGTTCAGTCACTCAGTTGTGTCCAACTCTTTGCGACCCCATGAACCACATCACGCAGGCCTCCTGGTCCATCACCAACTCCCGGAGTCCACCCAAACCCATGTCCATTGAGTCGGTAATGCCATCCAACCATCTCATCCTCTGACGTCCCCTTCTCCTCCTGCCCTCAATCTTTCCCAGCATCAGGGTCTTTTCCAATGAGTCAGCTCTTTGCATCACGTGGCCAAAGTATTGGAGTTTCAGCTTCAACATCAGTCCTTCCAATGAACACCCAGGACTGATCTCCTTTAGGATGGACTGGTTGGATCTCCTTGCAGTCCAAAGGACTCTCAAGAGTCTTCTCCAACACCACAGTTCAAAAGCATCAGTTCTTCAGCACTGAGCTTTCTTTATAGTCCAACTCTTACATCCATACATGACCACTGGAAAAACCATAGCCTTAAAAAAAAAAAAAAAGCCTTGACTAGATAGATGGACCTTTGTTGGCAAAGTTATGTCTGTGCTTTTCAATATGCTGTCTAGGTTGGTCATACCTTTCCTTCCAAGGAGTAAGTGTCTTTTAATTGCATGGCTGCAGTCACCATCTGCAGTGATTTTGGAGCTCAGAAAAATGAAGTCTGACACTGTTTCCACTGTTCCCTCATCTATTTTCCATAAAATGATGGGACCGGACGCTATGATCTTAGTTTTCTGAATGTTGAGCTTTATACATATATATGTTTGGGTAATTTTAGCTTTCAAATTCTCTAGAATTTTATTTTTTGTTTCACTATGTAGTTAATTTTTAAGAAATAGTGAAATATACTACTTTTAGATTTTTCAAATTTTCTTTCCTTTTTTATTTACAAATTTGCTTTTTTATTCAATGCATAAAGCATTATCATTAGAGTAGATTCTTTCTGAATTACAACAGTTCAGTCAGAAAAAATCATTATTTTTGCCTTGTATACCAGTTTTTCAGAAGTTGATATCTCCCTTATTTTTCTGGTATATCTCTGTCTAGCTCTTTACTGTCAACATTTTTACAGTTGTTTTGCTTGTGCTTTTTAATTAAAAAAAAAAAAACACATTAACTCTCAGATAGTCTTTACTCTTTCTGTACTGACTGAGAAAATTAACTCATTCACATTTATGTTCTTGATTTACATATTTGATTTTATTTCTACCATCTTGTTTAGTTCTAATCATTTTTCTTATTCCCTTGCCTCCTTTCCCCTTTCTGTTTTTGCTAGGTTAATGGATCAATTATTTAATTGGGTATGGGGTGGAGGTAAGGGGCTCTAGTGCATTGGATGAGTTGAATTTATCAAATCTTTAAAATGTATTTATATAAACCCCAAAGTTAACATATACCTAGCATATTTTCCAAATAAGAGAAAACCTCTAGTTTACTTGCAGTTTTGTTTTTCTTCACACCTTCCTGCATTCCTTACGATAGGACATGTAGGGCTTTGCTATTCCAAGTTATCTTTACTTTTACGCTATGCCTCTTAAACTTTTTGAATTCCTACTTTATAAATACATGGTCTAGTCACTAAGTCATGTCCAACTCTTGTGACCCCATGGACTGTAGCCTGCCAGGCTCCTCTGTCCATGGGATTTCTCAGGCAAGAATACTGAAGTAGGTTGCCATTTCTTTAGGGGATCATCCCAACCCAGGGATCGAACTGACTTCTCTTGCATTGCAGATGGTCTCCTGCACTGCAGGTGGATTTTTTACCTCTGAGCCACAAGGGATGCCTAACATTAAAACTAAAGCAGCATTATCTGTGATTATTTAAAGTTGAAAATGTAGTTTTCTGTTTTATTTTACTAACCGTTGTAACTTTTCTATCAAAAAAGATTCTAATAAACAAATGAAAGTGATTCTAATTTCTCTGAAATGATTTAAGAGAGTACTGTTCTCAGGTAAAGTCAGGCTTCCCTGGTGGCTCAGAGAGTAAAGAACCTGCCTGCAACATGTGAGACTTGGGTTCGATCCCTGGGTTGGGAAGATCCCCTGGAGAAGGGCATGGCAACCCACTCCAGCATTCTTTCCTGGATGAATACTGGAGTGGGTTGCCATGCCCTCCTCCAGGGGATCTTCCCAACCCAGGGAATGAACCCAGGTTTCTGGCTTGCAGGCAGATTCTTTACCTTCTGAGCCACCAGGGAAGCCCCACTTAATAGTGTACCTTAGTTTTATTCCAAATATATCATTGCATATAAGTGAAAGAAAGAAAGGAAAAAAGAAAGAAATGACAAGTCCCAGTGAAGAAACCATTTCAGTTTAATACCCTATTTCTGTGTGCTAGTTACCTCTTTGGGCTTCTTGCAGAACCACCCAGCCTGGAGGATGCAGGGAAGATGCTGAATGAGACCGTGGTGGTGAACAGCCCCGTACAGCTGGAGTGTAAGGCAGCTGGAACTCCCTCACCTGGTATGCTTGTTTCCAGACTCTGTAACTTACCAGCGTTTTAAGATTTCTGTGAATTGCTAAATCTATTTATAAGGATACTATAGTAATTGCTAATGAAGAAAATATTATAGAATACATTTCAAATGTAAAACACTGATTAGGATATCGTTTGGTGGATGATATTTTTGAATATTCATTGCCCTTAGCTTCATGAAATAATTTACCCATTTAAACAATTTTACCATGATTTGAAAAAAATGCATTAATGTCTCTGAATGATTAAAGTAATAGGCAAAATTCATATTTTTCTAATGTTTACCTCCTTCCTCCTAAAAGTCAACCTTAAATATTTAAACAGATTAAACTAGAGTGATAAGCGTAAGAATAAAGCAGTTGTTACTATTGTAGTTAACCTGTAATTCAGTGTGTATATTGAGTTTTTTTAATTAATTTATTTTTTATTGAAGGATAATTTTTTAAAGAAACATTTAAATAGATGGGCTTCTCTTCTCTTCTCCTTGCAGCTATTACATGGTACAAAGATAATCGTCCACTCTCAGATTCCAGTAGTGTGACTTTCTTGAACAGAGGACAGATCATCAATATTGAAAGTGCCCAGATCACAGATGCTGGCATATATAAATGTGTGGCCATCAACTCAGCTGGAGCAACCGAGTTATTTTACAGTCTGCAGGTCCATGGTTAGTGCCACTACTAGATTGATCAAGGGTAAAGAAGCATTCAAAACGATCAAGTGCATCTATAAAATTCTAGTGTTGATATTTAACAGAATGTGTTATTGTCATCTTTATTTAAGGATGCAGTGTTCTACAACTGATAAGTGTTAACCTTTTTTGATTCCTATTAAATGCTTTGTTTCACATGCTATTGAGCTTGTTTGCTTTAGATTAATTGTTCAGAATAGTCATCAACTATCTTACCAGCTAATGACAGTAGCCCTGTTGGTCAGTATTGCCTATCAGAATCATAGGTTCAGGAAATGTTTTCAAGTTGTTTCCTCTAACAGTGCTTTTAAGAGGAATTCATAGTTAACATATTAGAGTGGATACAGTGGAGGGAAACAGGCATACACATGCAAACCTGGAAGTCAAGAAATAAAAATGGAAAACACATTACTATGGACAGAGTACGTAGTTGTTATTATTCTGAGATGAAATAGTCTGTGATGTTAGCATGCCTTACTTTTGTTTACTTTTCATTCCTTTTCAGTGCCCCCATCAATTTTTGGCAGCAGTGACATGGTGGCAGTGGTGGTTAATAACCTGGTGAGGTTAGAGTGTGAAGCCAGAGGCATCCCAGCCCCAAGTCTGACCTGGCTGAAAGATGGGAGCCCTGTCGCTAGTTTCGTTAATGGGATACAGGTACTCCATGTCATTTCTTAAGGCAAATCTACCATCTCTCTATTCAGTCCACGAAGTCTGAACCATAAAAGGAACTTGCAGAACAAGGATTCACAAATGTTATCCAAAAATGTACATATATACATCTATAAATATGGACACACAACTGGGATTTCTAGACAGTTCATTAAAAGCTCAGTATATCCAAGAGTTCCCTTATTTCATATATAGTTCTGTATTTTGACTGTTGTTTTAGGTACGTCTGCTTCCCTATTCCCACTGTCTGGTATCACCATAAGAGATACCCTGTACAAAGAAATGTTCATCAATGACAGAAGCAGGAATTTCCTGATAGAAGTTATATTTAATTTTCTGAAAATAATAATGAATCAGAGAACCACCTAGAGTGTAGTCACTTCTACTGAAACATCATATCAAGAAAAATGGAAAAAGGCAACATCATGAGAAATGAAATTTGAGTCTGAGAACAAAATTCATGTACTTTGCACTGACTCAAAATTTGAGATACAAAAAGACATATACTTTAATCTTGTTTTACCTTGAAGAAGGCATAGTTATTCCACCCTTCTGTTTCTTGAGCTTTTCTTGAAAATTCTTTGCTTGCAGAATTTGGGATCATAGACTATCCAGAGTCAAATGTCAGTATTTTTGAGGTACAGCTATGTCAATGGAATAAAAGGGCTATGAGTGTGACTAATTAATTTGACTGCTATTACAGTGTTAATTTTAACTTCTTCATTGTTCTCCCAAGGAAAAATTAGGAGGAGGATTAACTCCTCTTATTCCCACTTCTCATCTTTCTGCCCTGGTGGCTTTCTCTCTTTCTGTAGTAAGCATAGATAAAGTTGAATCTTCACTTGATTATGTATGCGGAGAGTTGTTTTCAGTGATTATTGGCAGCTTCGGTTCTTTCTCTGTCCTCCTCCATGGAGAAAATGAGGAGATTGAATGATGCTTGCCCTCTTTAAAATGTCCAGGTAGAAATCCTTCTAGAGGCAAATGTTCAATTGATTAAACTCAGAAAATAATTGAAAAAGTATGTTTATGTCTACCCTTCTCAGGAACCATGTTGGTTATTTAGTGTTCTGTTCTTTAATAGGTTCTGTCTGGGGGCCGCATCTTAGCATTGACCAGTGCACAGATCAGTGATACCGGGCGATACACCTGTGTGGCAATAAATGCTGCCGGGGAGAAACAAAGGGACATTGACCTCAGAGTATATGGTGAGACATTTTAATAATTATTTCTGCTCTGAAATAGCTGTGTTTAAGTCCTGAGATCATTGACATAGTTGAGAGTTTTTGACAATGGAGAGCTATGAACAATGGAAATGAAGTCATAAGATTATCAGAATCAGTTTAACCCTTTCTGCCTCATATTTGACTTTGACTGATTTTTCCTTTTTGAACTTCTGAGAATGAAAATGCATACAAAGATCTTCTCACTAAAGCAAGTTCCTCTTCAAGTAGCTCTCTTGATCAATTCTATTTGAAGCCTAGATTTTCTTACCTTTTAATTATATGTACAATCAGCATATTTTATAGTTAATATTATGTCTATGAATTAAAGGATTATTTGGAAAGCAAAAGTTGAATATAAATTAGGGGAAATTCAAGTTTTTTTCCTACCTGTGATGCAGCTGTAATATACAAAAGGAAAGGTCTGATTCCGTCACACCAAAAAGCCCCCAAGATGAAATTGCAGTCTCATTGGCCTCCATCCATAGATTACACTTGTCATTTCACATTTTAATATACCTTTGCATTTATTACTTTTTCATGTTTTTTTTTCTTTTTAGTGTCTCATTTGCATTATATTTTTACTTCCTGGAATAATGGATTTGTTTCTTCTGTGTCCCTCAAAGAGTATCTGTTTAATGCAGGCCTTTTCTTCTAGATCCTACCTCAGTTCTAAAGAATTCATTCTTTTGAAAATATATATTAAAAAGTATATTATTTTTTAACCTCCAAGCCATGTGAATTGATGTGCCTTTTTGAATTTGCCAAAAACAAATATAGTCATCACAAATAACTTTGAGTTTGACTTATTAAGTCTTAATTTTTTAATTAAAAGGCCCCTTGTGACAACATAGATACCATACATATCTAATAAAGCTAAAAAACCCCAGTTGGCATCAGTAAACTATCCATAACTTGTATGCATCCCCCATTTTTGTTGGTTCTGCAGTTGGGTATTCAGCCTCCAGGTTTGTTGGTGCTCTGTGTCTGAGATAACAGAGATTCTAAAATGCCCAATTGCAAGAAACTCCTTCCCTTAATGGATCACTTTTATCCTTTATGAAGAATTGAATGTTTCCAGTCTAAACTGTTTTTAGAGGATGAGTCATCACTTTAAGTTTGTGACACAAATAGCTCCTTCAGTCATGAGCAAGCCAAGCCCAGGATTGCCATTGGTATTCACTGGGTTTTAGTCGCCACTGAAAATCTGGCCTTGGCTTTTTCTGTTTCTGTAGTGATTAATGTCAAAAGTGGACCTGAGAAGTGATAGAGTTGATATTTTCCAGGAGTTATGAAGATGTGCATGCCTATTCTTTAAGATTTTGTTAAGATACTCTCATACAAGTCTTCTAGTCCAGAAACCAGACTATTCCCTCTGTAGTAAACGTCAAGAGGCTAGCTAACATGTACCTTTGTTTGAAAATGTGTGTGTGTTTAGTAGCTTGCTATGCTTATATATTTCAAATGTTAATGAAGTGTCAAATTAAAAACTTTTAACTTGAAATTAGCCTCCAATCTATCCTGCACTGTTTATATCATGCCCCTCCATTATATTTGTAAGTTTGTGGTATTAACCTTTGAGATCTTGGGTTGGTTTGTTGCTCATGGCCAAAGATAAGTTCAGATTCACATTATAGAGTGTAGGGGTGTAAAAGGAGCACATACTGGATAAAATAGCTATCCCTACAGTTACAAGAATAGTTCATTAAACTGTCTCTCCTTGGTATAAATTTGGAGGATGCTTTATTGTATTCTGAAGTGCTGAAACAAGAGAATTGAGTTTTTGTTTTATTATTTTTCTTTATTATTATTTTTGATATAAATTTATTTATTTTAATTGGAGGTCAGTTACTTTACAATATCATATTGATTTTGCCACACATCAACATGAATCTGCCACAGGTATACACGTGTTCCCCATCCTGAAACCCCCCCTCCATCCTCCCTCCCCATACCATCCCTCTGGGTCGTCCCAGTGCACCAGCCCCAAGCATCCAGTATGATGAGAATTGAGTTTTTTAATGATTTAGATTCCTGCAGTACCTTTTCTTTACACTGAAACTCAGAGAGCTTTCTTAGCAATCACACATTCCCCAGCATCTTCACAAGCATAACCCCATGGCAGTTCTGACTTGATTACTTACGTGTCACAGGTATAATGCACAGGATGAGAAACAGGCCCAATATACCCCTTCCTAAGCAACATGACTGCAAAGCAGAATAGGGATGTCATCTAAGAAACCCAGGAATCTAAAGGGTGGAAGCTTTTCTCTTCTCAGACTAAACAAAAAGTTGGAAATGAAAGACAGGGCAGAAAAAAATAGATGGGCTTTGGTAATATGTATCCTCAACTATAATTAGATTTGTTTGAATTTATGTTAAGAAACAAATACTCTTTTGTTTTTATATTTTTCCTCTCAATGTTAAAAACTTGGTTTCTTTTGGAGCTTGATTCATTCACTTAGCTGTGAGAAAAGTAAAGGAAAACTATTCGGAAATTAGCATTCCGCTCTCTTGAATTATTTCTGACATTTATGTCTACAAGCAGTCCTAAAGAATCCATGCTCTTTTGTAAAGTCTACAAGTAATCTAAGATAAACATGTTTTACATAGTCATGGGGCTTCCCTTGTGGCTCAGCTGGTAAAGAATGCACCTGCAATGCCGGAGACCTGTGTTCAATCCCTGGGTTGGGAAGATCCCCTGGAGAAAGAAAAAGCTACCTACTACAGTATTCTGGCCTAGAGAATTCCATGGACTGTATGGACTCCAGTATTCTGGCCTGGAGAGTTGCATGGGGTTGCAAAGAGTCAGACATGACTGAGCGATTTTCACTCACATAGTCACGGTACATTTTTATCCAGAGACCAGACTTTTCCTGAAATTATTTCCAAGCTATGAAATATGCTGTTCTATTTAGGACTCTTTATGCAAAGTCTGGTGAAGATATGTATTTTTTCATAGTAGAAGATGGTACTTGTGCTCATTTTGCTGAGATTATTGAAGTTTTCATCTCAGACTAGTTGCGTATCTTTTTCTGTTGTCTCACATGTTAAAAATAATCCTACTCTTTTCTGTTACCATAGATAAATTTAAGCTGATGGAGAGCCAGTATCTGTGTGTGCTATTAAATTTAACAGAATGGACATCACAGATCTCTGCCCAAATGCTCCACTGGTCTGTTCCAACCATTGTGCATGAAATTTCTTTTGTTAGCATCAATTCCTTTGGGTTTAGCACAAGTCCTGCATCCAGAAACGGCACAAGAAAGTACCCTCTAGTTTGTATGACTTTTCCTGTGTAGCAGAGAAATCTCCTGGTTACAGAAAAACATGTTACTAACTAAAATCCACAGAAAAAATGTGTTACTAGCTAAAGTCCATTGTCATTTGCCACATGCAGTGGTGTCAAGTCAGAAGCAATGGCTAACAGGCTGTTAAAATGTTCTTTACCACAAGCACCTTATTCCTCCCAATGCATTTGGAAAAATCCTTTAGGATTCATTTCAGTGAAACTTTGCCTTTCTTGTAAAAACAAAAACAAAAACAAAAAACTACAAATATGGCATGTTTCTTACAATTCTAAATAGTTATAGAATTTATTAAGAAATGGCTAGGCAAATTCCCCTTTGTGCTTTTTTGGAGTTGCCCTTTAATAACAGACCTGATTTCAGTATTAGTTCATGTTTTTGAATTATTATAAATACAGGCCTGAAAGAGGCCTTGAGAGCTTATGAAGCCCACCCTCTCATTCTTGGCAGGGCTGTACCTAGACCATCTAAGACAAATGATTGTTTACTCTATTTTTTAATATACCCAAGGGAAGGCGATTCCTTAAACTCCTCCAAGAACATATTTCAGCATCTGACAAGCCTTATAGCTAGGGAATTCTCATTTTAATCTCATTAAAATTTCAACTCATTTCTTCTTTTTATGTAGCTATGTGTTGTGCAGCTGGTCACTGATTTAGTTATCCCACATGATCTTTATTCCATAGAATCATGTTATTTCACATAAGGTCTTATCTGTCATCCATCTTATATTTTGCACGCTGAGAGGTGGGACAGGATGATCCCTTTCAACTCGATTTTTATTTTGCCTCTGTGTATGAAATTTATTTTGCAAAAAAATAAATAAGCATCAAAAATATATTTGCTTTTAATTTATTGTTATTTCCAAAATATTTCATGAGTGATTTAATACTTTGAAAATCTTAAGGGGTGACTTCGAGTTCAAGAAGTTTCTTAATTGGGCACTTGGTGAGAACTTCCAGTTCTAAAACTTTTTTTGCACGAAAAGTTAGTGAAAAACTATTTTTGTTCAACAGGAACACATTAATCAGTGATTTATGAACACTTGATTCTGAACCAAGTGATGCAAAGAGGGTATGCTAGAATTACTGTGATCCTACATCTTAAAAGGACTAATAAAGTTATTCAGTATATGTCCTGATGATTAATAAAGATAAGCAGTGTGCTGGTCTCTTTTATCCTGAGGAAAAACCCATCTTTCACTTAGTTGCACCAAATATTATGGGAGAAGAACAGAACGTCTCTGCCCTCATTAGCCAAGCTGTGGAGTTACTATGTCAAAGTGATGCTATTCCCCCACCGACTCTGACCTGGTTAAAAGATGGCCGCCCCTTGCTGAAGAAGCCAGGTCTCAGTGTTACTGAAAATGGGAGTGTGCTAAAGGTAAGGCTACAAACTCATTTACTTCTTTTATTTCTAAGATCATCGCTTTAATATTACCCCTATCAAAACAGTACACTGTTAAACTTTACAAGTATCCTACTAAATTTATCCTCTAAAATTCTAGGAACCCTTTTGAGGTTTATGATATTTTTTCTAATTTATGCCTAGTAAGATTTAAATATTTAAATGTCAATTCTTATTTGAAGGCAGAAGCCATTCAAAAAATACTTCTAGCAAAATATGATAGCAACATTCTAAGGAATGCATCATTTCAGTCATCCAACCAATCAGCGAACACCCATTCTAGGTGCTCTGCACAGGGATGCAATAAAGAATGACACATTTATGCAAAATTTTCCAATTCTATATAAATATGTATATTCTATATGCATACATATAAAATTATTTCCAATTTTATATAATATATGAAAATCTAGCAGCTTAATTGAAAAATGCAGCCAAGTGCTATAAGGCTCTAAGTTACTTACCCAGTGGATGATACAGATAGTACATTTGGGAAAGATAGCAAAAAGTAAGGTTATGGTTGCCTAGAATAATCTTGGATGGCTATTTGGCTTTTTATGGGTAGATGGGACAAAAGACCTGATTATGAACAGCAAGTAAACTCATGATACTAAAACAATTTAACAAAGTAAATTTTGGAAATAATGTTGACAGGGCTGATTTGAGTGAAATAAGAACTAACATGGAAGTCAGCCTAAGGAATTAGGATTCAGGAAGCTAACAGGCACTGGAATGTTTATAAAATCCTCATAATAACCCTATGAAGAATTGAGAAAATGGCTAAGTAATCTGCTCACAGTTACTAAGTGGCAGAAATGGGATTTGAATATAGAAGTATAACTTCAGAATCCATGCTGCTAACCACCGTGCCACCTGGCTTCTTGGTAAAAGAAAATTATCACTGTCAAACAAAGAGTCTTGAGAAGTGAATGAAAACTGTCAGCATGAAGGGAAGCTAAGAAACTTCCACAAGTAGAAGTATAAGAGAGAGAGTGGGAGGGAGCGTGAATGTGTGTATCAGAGGCAAGAGAATGGAGTCTTTCAAAATTACAGTCCTGTAATGATGGCATCCAGTCCCATCACTTCCTGGGGAATAGACGGGGAAAGAGTGGAAACAGTGTCAGACTTTATTTTTGGGAGTTCCAAAATCATTGCAGATGGTGATTGCAGCCATGAAATTAAAAGACGCTTACTCCTTGGAAGAAAAGTTATGACCAACCTAGATAGCATATTCAAAAGCAGAGACATTACTTTGCCGACTAAGGTCCATCTAGTCGAGGCTATGGTTTTTCCTGTGGTCATGTATGGATGTGAAAGTTGGACTGTGAAAAAGGCTGAGCACTGAAGAATTGATGCTTTTGAACTGTGGTGTTGGAGAAGACTCTTGAGAGTCCTTTGGATTGCAGGGAGATCCACAAAGTCCATTCTGAAGGAGATCAGTCCTGGGATTTCTTTGGAAGAAATGATGCTAAAGCTGAAACTCCAGTACTTTGGCCACCTCATGCGAAGAGTTGACTCATTGGAAAAGACTTTGATGCTGGGAGGGATTGGGGGCAGGAGGAGAAGGGGACGACAGAGAATAAGATGGCTGAATGATATCACCGACTCGATGGACGTGAGTCTGAGTGAACTCCAGGAGTTGGTGATGGACAGGGAGGCCTGGCGTGCTGCGATTCATGGTGTTGCAAAGAGTCGGACACGACTGAGCAACTGAACTGAATGATGGAGCTGGTACGGCTGGATAGGTCAGAGTTACTGAGGGAGGAAGCGTAAGATAAGTCAATTGAGTTATAGAAGGAAAATAAGGCCAAAATGCTGCCTTTTCTCAGAAGCAGAGCCTAGAGTCCTAGAAAGTAGCTAGCATTCTCAGACCTCAGCACTGACTGACTGATGGAGGGAGATGATTCTATTAACGTAAGTCCCAGCACTGCTCAGGGAGAGCTGTACTTGATTGGAACTGTCTTAGCAATTTCAGTGAGTGGAGGAGTTCATTTCTTCAGAGCACAGATCCCCGTGAACTTGGGAAGTCAGGAGAGAGGCAATGAAGAAATCCTGGGATCCACTGAATCTCCACCAACAAGGCCATCCGGGCGCCCTGGAATATGTGGGTCCAGAGTAAGGGATGTAGGGAGACGACTTCTTGGAAATGAGAACTAGTGAAGACTAAATACTTTTAGTGAGAACTGCAACTACAATGATTCACCCTCTTTTGAATATTCTAGCAACTGATTTCAAAGTTAGCTGTCAATTACATATTATTTGTTATACCTCTTACAGTATCTTATATTATTTACACCTTGTTTATCATTAAACTCTTTTTTATATTCACATGCTTATATTATCAGCTAGATTGCAAACTCAAAGCAGAAACCATATA
Organism: Oreotragus oreotragus; assembly: GCA_006410675.1. Classification (NCBI taxonomy): domain Eukaryota; kingdom Metazoa; phylum Chordata; class Mammalia; order Artiodactyla; family Bovidae; genus Oreotragus; species Oreotragus oreotragus. The sequence goes on from SJYX01021954.1 coordinate 158,832, forward strand.
TTACACTATATTTCTTAGTATCTTCTATCTGTAGTACCTAGTACAAGATTCTCAATAACTGCTGAAAGGTCTGTGAATAAATGATGGATAAGTATTCATGTATGTTGCAGACAAATATATGGAAAATATTTACTGATACTCAATTGTCTACCAAGCACCAAACTGGGTACTAGGAGATTAAAACTAATTGGGTATAATGGTTGACTTGAAGGAGCTTTTAAAGGTGATATAGAAGAAAGCAATACACTAAGAGTAAGGATGCTATTTTACTGAAGAGTGTCCTGGACATAAAAAAATTGTATATTTAAAGCCATAAATAACTTATTCAAAGGTTAATTGTGTGGGGGTTTTTTTGGTGCTGTTTTATCTTAATCATATTTAAAAGACCTTTCTAGACCTTCAACCACTAAAGTTAATGAGATTACAACAAGGTATGATGTAAGTGATAATTGTTGAATCTTGATAAGTATTGAATGTGGGTAATGAGCTTATAGCCATCAATTTTATTGGACTGGCCAAAAAGTTCATTTGAGTTTTTCATAACATCTTAACTAAAAAAAAGACCAAACTTTTTGGCTAACCCAATACTATTTTCTCAACTGTTTATATGTTTGAAAACCTTCAAAACAAATGAATAATCAGAGATCACAAGCAACATTAATATAAAACCTCAATTAATTACAAAATATAAACTGTGGTTTCAAAGCATGATTTTGTTTTTAGATTGAAGATGCTCAGGTTCAAGATAGTGGTCGCTACACTTGTGAAGCCACAAATGTTGCAGGAAAAACTGAGAAGAACTATAATGTCAACATTTGGGGTAAGTGAGATCAACCCTAAATGATTCAGCTTGTGATTTGACCTTTCGTTGTTTGTATCAGTTCTTAAACTGACAACCACATAAATAACACATCAGTTCAGTTCAGTCGCTCAGTCGTGTCCGACTCTTTGCGACCCCATGAATCGCACCACGCCAGGCCTCCCTGTTCATCACCATCTCCCAGAGTTCACTCACACCCACGTCCATCGAGTCCGTGATGCCATCCAGCCATCTCATCCTCGGTCATCCTCTTCTCCTCCTGCCCCCAATCCCTCCCAGCATCAGAGTCTTTTCCAATGAGTCAACTCTTCGCATAAGGTGGCCAAAGTACTGGAGTTTCAGCTTTAGCATCATTCTTCCCAAAGTAATCCCAGGACTGATCTTCAGAGTCTTCTCCAACACCACAGTTCAAAAGCATCAATTCTTCATCGCTCAGCCTTCTTCACAGTCCAACTCTCACATCCATCCATACATGACCACAGGAAAAACCATAGCCTTGACTAGACAGACCTTAGTCAGCAAAGTAATGTCTCTGCTTTTCAGTATACTATCTAGATTGGTCATAACTTTTCTTCCAAGGAGTAAGCGCCTTCTAATTTCATGGCTGCAGTCACCATCTGCAGTGATTTTGGAGCCCCCCAAAATAAAGTCTGACACTGTTTCCACTGTTTCCCCATCTATTTCCCATGAAGTGATGGGACCAGATGCCATGATCTTTGTTTTCTGAATGTTGAGCTTTAAGCCAGCTTTTTCATTCTCTTTTACTTTCATCAAGAGGCTCTTTAGTTCCTCTTCACTTTCTGCTGTAAGGGTGGTGTCATCTGCATACCTGATATTATTGATATTTCTCCCAGCAATCTTGATTTCAGCTTGTACTTCATCCAGCCCAGCATTTCTTTTGATGTACTCTGCATATAAGTACGTAAGTCTTGGCAACTTAATACACAGTAGAATGAAATGGTAACCCACTCCAGTACTCTTNTGGGACCAGATGCCATGATCTTTGTTTTCTGAATGTTGAGCTTTAAGCCAACTTTTTCGTTCTCCTCTTTCACTTTCATCAAGAGGCTTTTTAGTTCTTCTTCATTTTCTGCCATAAGGGTGGTGTCATGTGCATATCTGAGGTTATTGATATTTCTCCTGGCAATCTTGATTCCAGCTTGTGTTTCTTCCAGTCCAGCATTTCTCATGATGTACTCTGCATATAAGTTAAACAAGCAGGCTGACAATATACAGCCTTGACGTACTCCTTTTCCTATTTGGAACCAGTCTGTTGTTCCATGTCCAGTTCTAACTGTTGCTTCCTGACCTGCATACAGATTTCTCAAGAGGGAGATATTAATTAATATGTTTAAATGATGCTGAGCTCTCCTGAATATCAGCTTATATTCTTAATTCAAGGGCAACTAAATAGATTTCCTGAAACTAAATATGCAGATCACTGTAACTTTGATGTTCTCCTCTCCTGACTGATTAAGATGCCCTCTAGCTTCTAGCAGAGAAGGCAATGGCAACCCACTCCAGTACTCTTGCCTGGAAAACCTCATGGAAGGAGGAGCCTGGTAGGCTGCAGTCCATGGGGTCACTAAGTCGTCAGATCACTGTAACTTTGATGTTCTCCTCTCCTGACTGATTAAGATGCCCTCTAGCTTCTAGCAGAGAAGGCAATGGCAACCCACTCCAGTACTCTTGCCTGGAAAACCTCATGGAAGGAGGAGCCTGGTAGGCTGCAGTCCATGGGGTCACTAAGTCGGACACGACTAAGCAACTTCACTTTCACTTTTCACTTTCATGCGTTGGAGAAGGAAATGGCAACCCACTCCAGTGTTCTTGCCTGGAGAGTCCCAAGGACGGGGGAGCCTGGTGGGCTGCCGTCTATGGGGTCACACAGAGTTGGACACGACTGAAGCGCGTTAGCAGCAGTAGCAGCAGCAGCTAGCTTCTAGAGCCAGGATTTGCTAATGATTGAGCATTCTTCATGAGCAGAGAGCATGTTGGTTAACTGAAAATGTCAGAAGTCAAATTATGGATGTGAATTTAGCCTGTGAGAAAGACAAAGAGCACGTGCAGGTGGGGTGGGAGATGAGGTTACTCTGATGACGAATGTGAAATGCTATACTCACTTGAAGTTTTAATAAGTTAGTCAGATAATTTGTTACTAAGATACTTTTTAGGAATAATTGCAACTTTTATGTTAGCTGTGGTTGTCTGCCAGTTGTGAAAAAGTGTTCCCGTTTCCCAAATAATCAACTTTTAAGTACTTGTTTACATTCATTTATAACATATTAAGCACTATTAATTTTGATTATATTTGTTTAAACATTGTAATTATTGAGGTAATGACATGAAATATAACTTTGATTATAAAAGTTAATTAAAATCCACATTTTAAAATAAAAATAAGTAGAGGAAGTAATCTGATTCCAATGGAAAACAACTATTGCTTAAAAGTATGCATTTACTTAGAGAATAGCTTAATTATAAATCATTATTATCATTTTAAAAATCTTGAAAATTATGAGAAGTGTAATCATTTATCCTATAAAGGAATTCATTTACTTTTAAATACTAAAATTTGTTATGTACTAAATTTATATTTATTACATATTAGTTACATATTGGGCTTCCTAGGTGGCTCAGTGGTAAATAATCCGCCTGCCAAACAGGAGACGCGGGATCAATCCCAGTGTCAGGAAGATCCTCTAGAGGGGAAATGGCAGCCTATTCCAGTATTCTTGCCTGGGAAATTCCATGGACAGAGGAGCCTGGATCCATGGGGTTGCAAAAGAATCGGACACAACTTAGTGACTAAACAACAAGTTACATATTATTAACTTCTCTTCCTACTTCCTTCCATCCTTTTTCTCCCTCTATGTTTCCTTTACTTCCTTTCTCTTATTTCTCTCAAGTGGGAAAAATAGTCATATACATCCCAACATGGACAAGACATTACTAAGTGTTATCAAGTAAAGGTTGAAAAAAGAAGTAAAAAGGAAAAATTCGGAGTGATGATCAATTAGGAAGTGAGGTGAAGAATTCACTTTTAAAAAATTGTACAACAAAATATAATTTTAGTTTTAGTTCTTTATATTTCTAAAGTTTACTTTATTGAAATACAGTGATTTATCAGTCAGTTCAGTTCAGTCCCTCAGTCGTGTCTGACTCTTGGTGACCCCATGGACTGCAGCACGCCAGGCCTCCCTGTCCATCACCAACTCCTGGAGTTTACTCAAACTCATGTCCATTGAGTTGGTGCTGCTATCCAGTCATCTCATCCTCTGTCATCCCCTTCTCCCCCTGCCTTCAATCTTTCTTAGCATCAGGTTCTTTTCCAATGAGTCACTTCTTCGCATCAGGTGGCCGAAGTGTTAGAGCTTCAGCATCAGTCCTTCCCATGAATAGTCAGGACTGATTTCCTTTAGGAGAGACTGGTTGGATCTCCTTTCAGTCCAAGGGACTCTCAAGAGTCTTCTCCAACGCCACAGTTCAAAAGCATCAATTCTTAAGTGCTCAGCTTTCTTTATGGTCCAACTCTCTCGTCCATACCTGACTACTGGAAAAACCATAGCTTTGACTAGATGGACCTTTGGCAGCAAAGTAACATCTCTGCTTTTTAATATGCTGTCTAAGTTGGTCATAGCTTTTCTTCCAAGGAGCAAGCAATTTTTAATTTCATGGCTGATTGCTTAGAGAGAGTAAAAAGAATATGTATAGAAGAGTACTGTGTAGAATGACTCTCACATACCATCTAAGAAAGGAGACAGAAAAAGAAATCCCAGATGGGAAACAGTTGGAACATTTGTCAAAGAGGTAGGAATAAAACTGGGTAAAACTTCTATTGTGGAAACCCAGGACAGTGGTATTCCCAGAGGAAGAATGCAAACAGGAAATAGGTTGGACATATATATAGGAATGGGTAAATGAATGCATAATGGCACACATTGCAGAGAAGTCCAATGAGACGTAAACGACAAAGTATACCTAACAGATGAGTAGACCTGTGCTTCTTAAAGAGGAAAGCAGTAGATGTAAGAATGAATGATAAAGGAAAGTGGAGACTTTAAGACTGGATTCACTCAAAAATTATTTATGGTGTGACTCTGTGTTCTAGGCACTATGCCATGTGTAAGCATAGGTAGGTTCATAAGAAAGACAATGACACTGGTCACACAGAACTTAGGGTCTGCTGGTGTAGAAACACCTTTCAAAAGATTGTTAAAATTATCTCCTAAGAGTTATCACAGATTTTGTGGGAAGACATAGCAGGGGGCTGGTGACATCTAACTGAGGTTTTAAGGATGAGTAGGTGTTACCTCTCTGAAGATGAACACTGTCTGTATTCAACGAATGAAACAGCATTCACTATGGAGCCTAGTGTGGCTCAGAGGAGGATAAGAAGATATAATATTAAGTAGGAAAGATTAAAAAGGGCATATAGAAGAGGAAATCTAAAATCAAGTTTAAAAGTATGGATTTGATTCTCAAGGTGATACAACACCACTAATGAGATTCAAAGGAGGACTGGGGCATTCAGATTTGTATTTTAGGAAGAAAGCCAGTAAACTAGTTTTTTAGTATTAAATTAATTAAGTTTTTAAGAAATTGAATTAATAGAATTGGTTGATTACATTGAGAGGTATGGAAACTGGAAAGGGTAAAAGATGGATGTTCGTTTGGGCTGATCAGCTGGGCTGTGTGGACAGTAATGTCCTCCCCTTGGAGAGGGAACAAAGGTTCAGTTTAGGACAAGTTGAGTTTGAGAATCCCTCTAAGGCACCCACATTGAGATATTAAGTAGACAGATATAAAGATGGTCAGCATCATTGGTTATTAGACAAATGCAGATTAAAACTATTAATGAGATATCACCTCACACCAGTCAGAATAGCCATTGTCAGAAAATCTACAAATAAATGCTGGACAGAGTGTGGAGAAAAGGCAACCCTCCTACACTGTTGATGGGAATGTAAACTGGTGCAGCCCCTATGGAAAACAGTACGGAGGTTCCTTAAAAAACTAAAACTAGAGCTCCCATCTGATCCAGCAATCCTCCATCTGGGCATATAACTGGAGGAAAATGTGGCTCGAAAGGATACATGCTTACAAGTGTTCATAGCAGCACTATTTACAAAAACCAAGACGTGGAAGCAACTTAAATGTCCATTGGCAGATGAATGGATAAGGAAGAAGTAGTACGTGTATACAATGGAGTGTTGCTCAGCCGTTAAAAAGAATGAAGTAATGCCATTTGCAACAACATGGATGGACCTGGTGAACTTATTTACAAAACAGAAACAGACTTAGAGAATGAATTTATGGTTACCAGGGGGAAGTGGGGGTGCAAAGGGTAGATTTGGAGTTTGGGATTGACATGTACACACGGCTATATTTAAAACAGAACAAATTTGGAAAACTCAGCAATGGCTACAGGACTGGAAAAGGTCAATTTTCATTCCAGTCCCAAAGAAAAGCAATGCCAAAGAATGCTCAAACTACCGCACAATTGCACTCATCTCACACGCTAGTAAAGCAATGCTTAAAATTCTCAAAGCCAGGCTTGAGCAATACGTGAACCTTGAACTCCCTGATGTTCAAGCTGGTTTTAGAACAGGCAGAGGAACCAGAGATCAAATTGCCAACATCCGCTGGATCATGGAAAAAGCAAGAGAGTTCCAGAAAAACATCTATTTCTGCTTTATTGACTGTGCCAAAGCCTTTGACTGTGTGGATCACAATAAACTGTGGAAAATTCTTCAAGAGGTGGGAACACCAGACCACCTGACTTGCCTCTTGAGAAACCTGTATGCAGGTCAGGAAGCAACAGTTAGAACTGGACATGGAACAACAGACTGGTTCCAAATCGGAAAAGGAGTATATCAAGGCTGTATATTGTTACCCTGCTTATTTAACTTATATGCAGAGTACATCAGGAGAAACGCTGGGCTGGAGGAAGCACAAGCTGGAATCAAGATTGCCAGGAGAAATATCAATAATCTCAGATATGCAGACGACACCACCCTTATGGCAGAATATGAAAAAGAACTAAAGAGCCTGTTGATGAAAGTGAAAGAGAGAGAGAAAAAGTTGGCTTAAAGCTCAACATTCAGAAAATGAAGATCATGGCATCTGGTCCCATCACTTCATAGCAAATAGATGGGGAAACAGTGGAAACAGTGTCAGACTATTTTTCTGGGCTCCAAAATCGCTGCAGATGGTGATTGCAGCCATGAAATTAAAAGATGCTTACTCCTTGGAAGAAAAGTTATGACCAACCTAGAGAGCATATTAAAAAGCAGAGACATTACTTTACCAACAAAAGTCCNGAAAAAGTTGGCTTAAAGCTCAACATTCAGAAAATGAAGATCATGGCATCTGGTCCCATCACTTCATAGCAAATAGATGGGGAAACAGTGGAAACAGTGTCAGACTATTTTTCTGGGCTCCAAAATCGCTGCAGATGGTGATTGCAGCCATGAAATTAAAAGATGCTTACTCCTTGGAAGAAAAGTTATGACCAACCTAGAGAGCATATTAAAAAGCAGAGACATTACTTTACCAACAAAAGTCCATCTAGTCAAGGCTATGGTTTTTCCAGTGGTCATGTATGGATGTAAGAGTTGGACTATAAAGAAAGCTGAGTGCCGAAGAATTGATGCTTTTGAACTGTGGTGTTGGAGAAGACTCTTGAGAGTCCCTTGGACTGCAAGGAGATCCAACCAGTCCATCCTAAAGGAGATCAGTCCTGAGTATTCTTTAGAAGGACTGTTGCTGAAGCTGAAACTCCAATCCTTTGGCCACCTAATGCGAAGAGATGGCTCATTTGAAAAGACCCTGATGCTGGGAAAGATTGAGGGCAGGAGGAGAAGAGGATGACAGAGGATGAGATGGTTGGATGGCATTACCCACTCAATAGACATGGGTTTGGGTAGACTCCGGGAGTTGGTGATGGACAGGGAGGCCTGGCGTGCTGTGGTTTATGGGGCCGCAAAGAGTCAGACATGACTGAGCGACTGACTGAACTGAACTGGATTGACCTGGAGATTATCATACTAAGTAAAGTAAGTCAGACAGAGAAAGACAAGTATCACGTGATATTCTTTGTATGTAGAATCTAAAAAATGATACAAATGAACTTATTTACAAAACAGAAACAGACTTAGAGAATGAATTTATGGTTACCAGTGGGAAGTTGGGGTGCAAAGGGTAGATTTGGAGTTTCGGACTGACATGTACACACTGCTATATTTAAAATAGGAAACCAATAAGGATCTACTAATAAATTAATTTTTTAAATTTAGTCAGATATAAAAGTCCAGATCTCAGACACTATCTGCATTACAGATACATGTTTGCAAATATTTGTATTAATGTAAGTGATACTCACTCATGGGAATGAGGGGAGTTTGATTTGGAGGTCATGGATTTATAGTTGGTGGCAATTTGTGTAGCTGTCATTTTCTTCTGTAGACATTTCACATGTGGTATAGGTTATGACAGAGTAAACTATAGGATTTATCTCAAGAAATATCTCAAGAAATGGTATTGCCAAATAGGAAATGCAACAGTGTGGGGCAGTTGCGAATATTGGCAGAAGACTAGTTGAAATTATTGAACATAAAATAGGTAAAATAGTTAAATAACTATTGATTAATAATTGAACATAAAATGGATAGTGAAGTCAGTAATAAAAGAGTAGATAGTAGATTGGGCGGCTTCTGAAAGGTTTAAAGACTTGACATTCAACTAGGTCATTGAATTGAGAGTTGGGAATACTTAAGTGAAGGAGCTGTAAGGATAGGATGTGATCTACATTTATAAATTAATAGGAGAAATGTTCTAGATGGTGAAAAGTGTATGGATTTGATGGAGAAAGGGATGAGCAGATCTAGAAACTGAGTAGTCAGATGTTTAGACGTGGCAGTTGAGTTTATACAGAATGATGGCAGGTCTTCAATGTGAAGAGAAGGGATGGAAACAAGTACCAAATTGTTCAGTGAAGGAAAAAAATGACAGGTTCACAGAGAGTGAAGAGAATGAGAAAGGGAAGTAAATGGATGATATGAGCCTCAAAGGAATAGAGAGTTTCGTGGAGGTGGTTTAACAGTGCCTGGAAGCGACATCTGATGGTGAGGAGGATTCTCCCACTCCTCAACTCCCAGGAGCTTAGGAGAACAAGCATCTATCATGTGATAATACTGCAGCCAGAAGAGTGTCCAAGGGGAGAATTTGGCCAGCAAAGGCAGACTCAGCCTCTTAGAGAAAAGTTTGGGTAGTCGATTCACTTTGAAGGTTCCAAGAAGAGGCTGGAGGCCAGTGGGGAGAGAGATTGTGCACCCTAGGACTGGTAACATATCTGTTTCTTGGATCAAATTCTTCACCTCTGTTTTGTATTATTTAGTTGCTAAGCCATGTCTAACTCTTGTGACCCTATGGACTGTAGCCCGCCAGCCTCCTCTGTCCATGGGATTTCCCAGGCAAGAATGCTGTTGTGGGTTGCCATTTCCTTTTCCAGGGAGTCTTCTCCACCCAGAGATCGAACCCATGTCTCCTGCTTGGCAGGCAGATTCTTTACCGCTGAGCCACCTGGGAAGCTTTGCCTCTGTTCTTTACTTTATGTTGTGTGCCTGATGGTTTTTGATTCTGTTCAGCATCCGAGATAGCAAAGCTCGCAGGTGCAATTGGCTGGGTTAAGTTTAAATTAATAGATGTCTTCATTTTTCAAATGTAATGTGTCTAGATATGCATAATATACTATATCATCTTTTATGTCGCTCTGAGTATTTTGATAATTAAATGTCTGTGAAAATTGGAAACCTGCTATTATATATTCCTTCTGTATCTTACAACTTGCTTTTAATGTGGTGTTGATATGTCAGCTCCAAGGGCTAGACTATTTTTCCATTCCTTTTGAGTGAGAACCTTTTTTTTTAACATGCAAACCATTAAGGACATTTTATAATTGTTCTTAAAATAGTGTTTTTCCTTTTTTAAAAAAATCTTTCAGTACCACCAAATATTTCTGGTTCTGATGAAGTTGCTCAGCTTACAGTCACTGAAGGACACCTCATTAGTCTATTGTGTGACTCAAGTGGTATTCCTCCCCCAAATCTCATTTGGAAGAAGAAAGGTTGGTTTTCATCTTTTGACATTTATTTAATTAAGTATAAATATTAAATAAATTCATGTTTAATTTGAAAAATATACCAGTTTATTAATAAACTCATTTGAAGTTTGCGTACTAGATAGCATACTTGCTTTATGCTAAATGTGCCACATGGGAGAATTCTGTACTGTCAAGGTGAAAATCTTCAGATTTGAGACTACTCCCAAGAAGAAATTAATTTAAAGGGCAGCTATACCGATAACAAATCCACCATTCAATTAACTATGTTTTTCTTCTTTAAAATAGGTTTAAAAATTATCTTCTAAAGTAAGCATTTTTTGGTATATGTGACAGTTTTGTCATGTATGTTAAATTGAATTCTGAAGTTCAACAGATTTTCAGTTATTCATCAACAAATGTGTGTCCTTTAAGTACCAAATCTAAATTTTTAGCTGATTTAAGAAATAATTTTTGTTTTAGAGATTTTTTAAAATTTATTTTATGAAGTATGTTTTCTTTAAATGCAATATTGATTGAAAGAAAAGTTTGCAGAAGATAGCCTTCTCCTCCTTCTCCTCTTCTTTCTCTTCCTCGTCTTCCTTTTTGCATAGATTATTATACAGTATGCTCTGCCTTTTAAGTATGTGAACAGGGAGTAAATAAATATGTATTTGTACTCATTAGAAGTATATACACAAATACCTTATATGTTTGTTTCACATTCTGCCACTTGGTTTTTCTTGCAGGCTCCCCAGTGTTGGCTGATTCTGCAGGGCGAGTCAGAATTTTATCTGGAGGCAGGCAGTTGCAGATTTCAATTGCAGAAAAATCTGATGCAGGGCTCTATTCATGTATGGCATCGAATGTTGCTGGGACTGCAAAGAAAGACTACAGTCTGCAAGTTTACAGTAAGTTATTGATTAGCCAGGCTTTGGCACAATTAAAAAAAAAAAACTTTTCCATCCTTCTCTTTTACTTTTTCTTTATATCTTTAAGATTCAAAGTAATATAGGTATATAGCCGGCCCTCCTTGGCCCTCCTTATCCATAAATTCCACATCCGTGGATTCAACCAACTGCATATCAAAAGTATTTTTTTCAATGTCCAAAAAGTTAAAAAAAAAGCAAAATTCAAATTTTTCTAGGCATCAGGCAACTATTTGCATACAATTTACATTGTATTTACAACTATTTCATGTCATTATAAGGTATTATAATCTCGTGATGATTTAAAGTGTAACAAAGGATGTTCAAAGGTTATATGTAAATGCTGTGCCATTTTCTATATAATGGACTTGAGCATCCTCAGATTTTGGTATCTGAGTCAGATCCTGGAACCAGTCCCCTCTGGACACACAGGGATAGCTATACCTTTCATGAGACCCACAAGTTTAAACTGTGTTGACATAACAAGAGAGCAGTTATTTATTTCTAGCTAGTACTTATTCAGTGATACAGCTGTCCATTCCGCATCATCTTGCTGATGGCAGACTCACAGTGTGGCTATAATTTGTTGAGGCGGGATGGTAGACATGAAATGGGGAGAATGGCATTTTATCATCGGGTATAGTTACAGTATGTAAAAATATCCCTTGTTTGTTTAACTTAAACTTTTATTTTGTATTGGGGTATAGCTGATTAACAATGTTGTGATAGTTTCAGGTGAACAGTAAAGGGACTCNGAGGCGGGATGGTAGACATGAAATGGGGAGAATGGCATTTTATCATCGGGTATAGTTACAGTATGTAAAAATATCCCTTGTTTGTTTAACTTAAACTTTTATTTTGTATTGGGGTATAGCTGATTAACAATGTTGTGATAGTTTCAGGTGAACAGTAAAGGGACTCAGCCCTATGTATACATGTATCCATTCTCCCCCAAATTCCCCCAAATGTCCCATTTTAAAGATTATTTAATTTATGTAAAAATTTAAAGTATTTAAAATATTTACATTACCTCATTTAATCTCTACATGAACTGTGATATGAGACAAAAATTTGGCCTCCCTCTTATATCAGCAAAAACTTAAGCCCAGAGAAGTTTCCATGACTAGCTGAGGTCATATGACTTGTGTATGACAGGACTGGCACTCGAACACAGGATTACTAACATGGGTCCATTTTCTTTCCCACACACATATGTCTTTGAGTTTGTTTAATCTTCTTTCTTGGAAACAGGTTCCATTAGGTGAATTTAGCTGTAAGGTTACAGAATCTCTGGCCATTGGTGGCTTAAACAAATAGAGATTTATTTTCTGACATAATGAGAAGCTGAGGTTGGCAGTCACTGGAGTTGGTCAGCATTTTACTTTTATCAGGACAGGATAGGAGATCTAGGATCCTCCTGGTCCTTCTTTTGTGATCTCAAGATTCTGGCTTCTGTATTTGCAGTGTCAAGTCCACATTGACGGCAAAAAGAAGGAGAAGGAATGTTATCTTTCTCTTTTAGCAGGAGAGCAAAAAACTTCACAAATCTGCCCCCTCACTTTACCCCTGCCAGCAGACCTCTATTCAGATTTTTTAGATCTACAGTGATTCGTTCAGTCACCACAATTTCTAAAGATGGAGAAGCAGTCTCAGTTTTTCTAACTCCTCTGGTGGGCGGAAGAAAGGAATTGGTAATGGACTTCGGGTCATGAACTAGATTATTATACGTATTTTAAATTAGTATTAGGAAGACTTACATAGGTTAGAGCTACAAGTGAAGATAGTACAAATATTTGCATAATGTCTCCAAAGCAGGAAAAGTAGCTAATGCAGCTTCCTTTCCTTACTCTACTGAGTTTAGGTATGAACCCATTTAGAAACATTGGAGAAGAATGCCACCTCTCAGTATGGCGATGCCATGACTATTAGTCCTAGGTCTTTGCTTTGTAGTTAATTTTTTGACATCAAAAATGAATTTCACTTTGCCTGATGAAAATTCCTATATAAGACTTGGACTTCCCAGGTGGCGCAGGATAAAGAGTCTGCCTGCCAATGCAGGAGATGCAAGAGACGTGGGTTTGATCCCTGGATCGGGAAGATCCCCTGGAGAAGGAAATGGCAATCCAGCCATGGAATTTGCCTGGAAAATTCCATGGACAGAGGAGTCTGGCAGGCTACAGTCCGTGAGGTCAAAAAGAGTCGGACATGACTGAGCACAGCACAGCACATACATCTGTACTCTGCCTCATCTGAGGCAAACATTTCCTATTTCTTTTCTTTTTGTCCTTCCCCAGTTCGACCAACTATATCCAACAGTGGTACCCACCCTACTGAAATCATTGTTACTCGAGGAAAGAGCGTTTCCTTGGAGTGTGAGGTGGAAGGTATTCCTCAACCAGCAGTGACCTGGATGAAAGACGGCCGCCCTTTGACAAAGGGAAGAGGAATGGAAATAATGGATGAAGGTCGTGTTGTTCAGCTGAAGAATGTTCATGTGTCTGACACAGGCCGTTATGTGTGTGTTGCTATGAATATAGCAGGAATGACTGACAGAAAATATGACTTAAGTGTACACAGTAAGTATAAAGAGGCTCCTTAAGTCTGTTAACTGGCTGATAAAATCTACAGCCTCCTGGATGGGAGATATAAATCTCAGGTGTTGAGTGTTTTATTTATAGTCTATTATTTTCTACTATTTGGAAAAGACCCTGATGCTGGGAATTATTGAGGGCAGGAGGAGAAAGGGGCAACAGAGGATGAGATGGCTGGATGACACAATCAACTCAATGGACATGAGTTTGAGCAAATTCCAGGAGACAGGGAAGGGACAAGGAAGCCTGGCGTACTGCATTCCTTGGGGTTGCAAAGAGTTGGACACAACTTAGTGACTGAACAGCAACAATTTTCTACACACACACCACTTCTTTAGATCAGTCTCATCACTTATCAGGCTATGCCTGACCTCCCTTTTCTTATTTTGCTGAAGTAAGCATATATTGGATATTCTTTTAGAAAAGCACATTGTGAAGTCGATAATTATCTTCTTCAAATACTTTTGATCCAATGCCATCCCAAGTAATCCTTGATTCTATGTTTTCCACATTAGCTGACTTGATAAGTGTAACCCTAGATTCCTTACAGCTTACTGACTCAGCTTCAGTTGGGCATAAGTTGTATTGAAATCAGCTTTAAATTCTAAATAATGAGCATCAATGTCAGCAGGAATGGATCAGACACACACATACTCCTATTTGTGTGTGACACCTCTTTGTATGCGTATAATTTGAGTTGGAGTTTTTAAATCTATAGAATCAATGGTAAATCTAATAGACTTAGTTTTGTGACTCAATTCCGGTTAGAACATGCACAAAGTCCAGTACAGTTTGCAAGCAATGTGTGAGTCAAAGCTAACGATTGAAAAGAAATCAGTCTTATATATCTTTTTGTTAGAATGTGGGTTTTTTTTTTTTTTCATTCTTTTTAACAGATGCTTGTTGCATTACTTGAATGCTTCATACTTTATTTGATCAGTCCTCTAGGAAAGAACATTTAGGTCAGATGTAATAACAAGAGTGGCTGTCATAACATTTCCTAGGCAAGACTGCTGTTGAGAAATCAAGACCTCAGATTATGATAAATTCCAGTTGATTCAGTGCTCTGCTTGCTTCAATTCTGTGAGACCCTGAAAGTAGGGTGCCACTGGCCCTGCTCTGCACAGAAGGAAAACATGACGGAGGGATAACTTTCCCTGGACTGCTGAGGGCCATGTGGAGGCACTCAAGGCCTGTGTGTAGCCTTGTTCCCTCTATCTTCTGCTGCTGCTTAATTGGACTTTCATGCCAGTTCTCCTCTAACGCAGCCCTTGCACTCGTCCAAGCCTGTTTGGTCAATGTGACCTGCCACCCCCTCCTCAGCCTATCCTGATTGTACTCAGCTCTTGGCCCAAACTTGTCTTCTCAGCCTACTTTGTGTGTTTCACATGTTTTCGTCCCCAAGGCACGCCTGCCCTCTAGGAGCTGGTCACTCCAGTCTTCTCTAGGTTTCTGGGTTCCCCCTCTTAGTTGATCTCTGACTCTCAGGCAACTCCGTCACATTTTTACTTCCAGGAGTGTCACAGTCATCATCATCATCATCTCGTTGTTGTCACTGTTTATTTTTCTAGTGTTGACCAGAAAATCATTTTTAAGAATAAACTATTTAGAATTTGGTACTTTGTCTTACAGCCCCTCCAAGCATCATTGGAAACCACAGGACACCTGAAAATATAAGTGTGGTGGAAAAAAGCTCAGTGTCCCTAAATTGTGAAGCTTCAGGCATTCCCCTGCCTTCAATTACGTGGCTGAAAGATGGGTGGCCCGTCAACCTTAGCAGTTCTCTGCGAATCCTCTCAGGTATTAAAAATTCTTGTAGCTGGGTGATCTGGTTAACTTCCTGTGGCCACAGCTTCTCCTTAATTTCTCATATCTCCATGCTTTATTTTTTTCCTTTTTTGAGCTAACTGCTTACTATAATACCCACTGATCATATTAAGAAAAAACTTTGGAATGACATCAGAAACTACAGGACAATGGGGAAAATCTCTAAATATCTCTGGATCCTTTTGAAAGAGTAGTCGTGGCACTTGATTATTACTTAATTCATGGGGATATCAGAGCATTCATGCTAGAATGAGTACAAACTAATTTGAAAAGTGAAAAAATGAAAAGAAGTATTAGAATTGAAACCAGAGCCGAGAGGGTATAATGTTATATAACATATCTCCATATTCAAACAAAGTGTTTGAATTTATTCTGGCTATTCTAAGTGAGATTTGTATTTCCAAGATGGGATAGTTTCTTTTGAGCTAAGACTTTATCATTATTATAGAAGATACTCTGCTGATTCCTCATCTAATTATGTAGGAAAATCTATTATCTTATTCTTTATAGATCAGTGAAAGTGTGACGAGAGATGTCTTGGGGCATGCCCCTGGAATTTACACTCGGCTCATTTCACTAATGACTTGGATACAGACTAAGAAAATAATCTCTCCGAGTCTGTGGGTAATAAAAAGCAGGGGTACTTAGAAGAATACCTAATGTGTTGAATGAAGACATCTGAATTCAAACACATCTTACTCTGGAACTTCTGAATTAAACCTAACAAAATGAAAGTTAAGCAGACTTCTGTACTTGCTTTCAAAAAACCAGTGATGAAAATTAGGGTGAGATACTGCTTCAGAATTCTTCATGTGAAAAGATCTCTGAATTGTGTTGGTGATTGAGTATGCATTAACAGTGTAAGGTGTTTTATTGCGAAAAGAAAATAGAATGTTTTGCCACCCGAATATGTTTTTACCAGTAAGATAAGACCGGTTGTACTCTGGACTTATCTTACTCATTAGGAAGATATAAGAAGTGTTTATTGACAATATTTTCATGGAGGATAATCATGGTGGCCAATGATTGCAAAATAAGCTATATGCCTGATTCTATTTAATCTGAAAAAATAAACTTTGTGAAACCTTATGGTCTCGTAGTGAAAATTACATTTAAATACTTGAAGAGCCATGGGGTAGAACAGATTATGTTGGTTCTTTGTAGTTCCAGAGGTTAAAAGTAATGCTAATGTACAGAAAATTCTAGGGACAGATTTGGGTCTGAATACAAACAACTTTAAAACAATATTTGTGTTGTTAAAAGTCAAGATGAACTATTTTAAGAGGTAATGAGCTCTCTGCCCCTAAGTGTATTCAAAGTTTAAATTCCCATTTTTGAAGGACTTTTCAGAAAAGATATTTTCCTAATATTTGAATTAGATCTGAATATCCTATTGTCTGTTTCTTCAAGATCTTGGTCTATAAATGATAGGGATTAAATGAGAAATGTACATTGCCGTAGTTATTATATTTATTGCCTATAATTAAATATATAAAAAGAAATAATTATTAGCAATGTTTATTGCCTATATTGGGCTTCCCCGTTGTAAAAATCTGCCTACTGATGCAGGAGACACAGGTTCGATCCCTGGCTCAGGAAGATCCCCTGGAGAGCAGAATGGCAATCCACTCCAGTATTCTTGCCAGGGTAATCCCATAGACAGAGGAGCCTGGCAGGCCCCAGACCTTGGAGTCACAGAGTTAGACACAACTGAGCATGCATGCACACATTGCCTACATTCCTAGATCTATGCCCTCAGGCAAGTTACTCCACTTTGCTAACCTCACTTCTTCACTTGTAAGTGAAGATATTAGTAGTATTTAGGGGTTTTTATAAAGATGAGTTAATATGTGTAAAGCAGCTAACACAGTGCCTGCTTATATCCTAAGCACCCAATAACATGTTTGCCTTTATTGTCATAGACAACCTGCTAAAAAGTTTGGGTCTCCCTATCCTGGGAAGCTTTTCCATGTCCTACAGTGCATTCATTTCCTTGAGACTTCCATCCTCTGTTGATCTTAGAGAATGCATACTGATGGCAAAGATTTTATTATAATTTGGTTACAAAAACCTGAACACTTTATCTTCTTCTCTTAAAAAATCCTTGTATTGTTTTTGTTTTTGCATTCTCAATTGCTGAAAAAGTAGGAAACTTTTTAAATATAACTACATTAGAGCTCCCAGAAATGAAAAAGTCAAGACAGAGTGATGTACTCTGGCTTATAATAGATTCACAGGAGTAGTGTTTTGGTTTTATCGTATAGTTTTGTTTTGCTTGACTAGCAAATGGAGATCCCTGAGCGAACACATTAAAAGTATTTCACCTTGTGATGCTGCCAGAGGAGTCATTCAGTTTTATAGTCTGAACATGTGTGTTGTGCAGTTGATGACTGAGACTCAGATGAATGGCGTATGACTCTTGTTTTTTGATGGGCTGCACTTTCCTGTTTCATTAAGATTAGTTCTCCTGAGACGTTAAGTCAAGGTTTTCATTGTTGAAGCCTGTATCATTGTTATGAAGTTACCTGCCAAGAACAGATAGCTGACTATAAAAATTTAATAGGTACAAGAAATGTCTCCATCTAAGTCTAACTTACTGTCAAGTCTTTTTTTTTTTTTTGTCTTTCACTGGAATGAGGCAGAGGACCAGGAAACAAAGAGAAAAGAAAGGTCATGAGATTTATGAGGTTGAGGTTTGCTGAGCCAGTAATGACTCATAAAAGTTGTATTGTTTTAATAATATCTCCCAACTGGCATCATATTATGGTCTCACAGTCTCACTAATCTGAAGTAGCAGCGAGTGCTTGAATCTTTTCTTAATGAATATAAGTTTTTTTGACATAGAGAATTTTTGTATTCAACTTTGCTTACTTAAATTCAACTGAGAGAAAAGACTAAATTTGGCAATCCATTCTATCTAAGTAAGATGCTAGACAGAGTTCATCTTTCAATGGGTTGAGGATAAGTAGGTTGCTTAAATTAGGGAAAAAAAGAAGATCAATGAGAACTTGCTGTGTTTATAAAAACAGAAAGCAGATGGAAATTCCTGATGAATTCAGTTCCAGGTGAATATTTACATGAAAATTTTATGTTTAGCCATTTCAATTGTTTTAGTTTGAATTCAGGGTACTAAGCTAAAATATACCAAATGAAAATTATTACAAAATCTAAGAAATGATTTACATTTTGTTCTTAGAAATTACTTCTCAAATGATTTCAAGGACTCTGCTCTTTCAGTATATATCTTTGTTCTCTGCTGGGTTTGTTTCAGTCTCTTTGCTGACTCCTCTTTCCTTGATCTTTAAGAGGAATTTTCCTCTGGATCACACCCTTCAGCATATCAGTTTCATTCCCAGTCTACCAGAGTCTTTCTTCATTACGTAGAATTCAGAATATAAGGAGGAAAAAAAAATCAGAGTCATGCTAATAAGGGAGGTGACCCTCATAAACTGAAATAAATAGCTCTAGAATTCCATGAAACTCAAATTGAAAACTGATTGTCAGTCTTCATGGTTCATCCATCACTTGTATAATTGATGTCATTCCAATCTGAGTTGTTGGTATAGTGTTCTTTCTCATGTTTCCATTTCATATGTTCCATGGAACACTGGGAATCTTTTCCTAAACATTCTGTCACAGTTGTTTTTCTGAAGTATGAATCATACAATGACTTTGTTTGTTTACATACTTCCATAGCCTTTAGTGAACATAATAAATCCTAAATTCCTTAACGTAGCATTTGAAGACCCACAGAATCCTCAAAATTGGTCATACTCCACCTAAACTAGTTTCATGTCTCACTATCTTTCCCCCGTTCTGTTTTAGGTGCCACGCCTACTTTCTACCTCTATATCCTCATACTCTACCTACAGTGGTATCTTTTGACTCCTTTCTGTGTTAAAGTATACTTACCTTTCAAGATTATGTTCACACATCACCTCTGTGAAACTCCATTTCTTGCTTGGTGTCACCTGGGTTTGTATTAACTTTCTTTGTCCATTAAACTGGAAAATTATTCTGAATTATCTATTCTGTTATATACAGCCTTAAAACATGATATTTATTAAAAACTTGTCATAAATACATTTTAAAGGACTTTGAAGTGAATTGATTAAATTTTACCAAAATTCAGCACTGCATGGCAAACTTATAAAGTTACCAATTTCTTTTTGAGTCATCTGGCGGTTTGCTTCTCCAGGAGGTAGGATTCTGCGGTTGATACGGACCAGAACAGAAGATGCTGGCCAGTATACATGTGTTGTAAGAAACGCAGCTGGTGAAGAAAGAAAAATCTTTCGGCTTTCAGTATTAGGTATTTATACAGTTTACAATATTAACTCAGTGGACATGAGTTTGGGCAAACTCCGGTAGATGGTGAAGGACAGGGAAGCCTGGCATGCTGCAGTCTGCAGTCCATGGGGTCACAAAGAGTCAGGCACGACTGAGTGACTGAACAACAGAAAAAAATTAAATTGTCTTAAACACATTCTGGAAGCAGATTTAACATTTATCTGCAGCTTGACCTTATATTTATGTATTCTTTGGCCCCTGGATTATCACTCTTGGCAAGAATTCAATGTTAGAATGGTTTATATGTGACCAGTTGGATTAAAATGGCTGAAATGGCATATCTTCTCAGTTTACAGTTGTTTACCAGTGTTTTACAACTGTGATCACTTTTTTAATGTGAGTGCCTATCTGAATTGTAGAGAGAGAAATAAGTGTCTCGTAGATTTTGTTACTCATTGACTTGTTGACATATTTATCTGGATTTTATGATTTACATATAATAAAATTCATTATAATTGAATTTATGACATGTAACTTATAGTTTATCTTAGAATTAATCAAACAATATGGTAACATTATTCTCATAAGCAAATAATAATGAGAATTTGGATTGTTTTAAAGGGTACCACTTAATAAAAATATATAAAATAGATACCTATAAATAACCCAATTGCTGTTATAATTGCTCCTTNATTATAATTGAATTTATGACATGTAACTTATAGTTTATCTTAGAATTAATCAAACAATATGGTAACATTATTCTCATAAGCAAATAATAATGAGAATTTGGATTGTTTTAAAGGGTACCACTTAATAAAAATATATAAAATAGATACCTATAAATAACCCAATTGCTGTTATAATTGCTCCTTTTTCTTTCTTTCTTTTTTTAAGTCCCACCTCGCATCATGGGTGAAAATACATTTGAAGATGTGAAAGTAAAAGAGAAACAGAGTGTTACACTGACTTGTGAAGTGACAGGTAAGGGGCTCAGCTCTTGGATTTTTCCTCAGATCACTGGCTTTTCATTGCCTTCACTTACATCACAATTAGTTGAGAATAATCAAGCATTTGAAATTGAATTCTAGACCAGTATAGGTGGTAGAAATATAGGAGGAAATCTTTCAGATTCTATGGAGATAAAAAGGAAATTCTTTAACAGTGGAAAAAGGAAGGGAGAGAAGCATGGAACAGAGACAGAAAGAGAAATAATACATGCTGGTCTTTTCTTTCAATTGGGTAAATTGTTTTTTCTTTTTTAATTCTTCTGTTTGTGGGTAGGATTTTTCTGTCCCACCTCCTATTATTTTTTCTTTCCTTCCCTAAGTTTGCACCTTCCTTTCCTTTTTACTGCTTTCTTCAAAGAAATAATTTTGGTGAAAGGATAGCATCGTTAATAGTTACCCACCATCAGTTATGATCAAAAATGTCACCTTTAGATAATATGTTTGTATATAATAAAGAGAATAGAGATGAATAAAAATGAAAATTCTAAAGCTTTTACTGGCTTTCTCCATGAATCACTGTGTTGCATGTAATACAAATCAATCTATGAGAGAACATTTCCAAGACCATCTCTTTAGTGAAGGCATGACCTTGCAGTTTTAATGGAACAACTGGAGCAGCCCATACATTTTATAGAAAGTAAGAGTTTTAAGGAAGATTCAATTGATTTATTGCTTTGTTGTTTAGATGCCCTATAATACATTTATCAAAGCAAGGAAGTATCTTCATTTTAGAAAGGCAGATATAAAAACTGTCACATATACATTATGTAACCTGTTTTCTTTCTTTATTCATGTCAATGTATGGCAAAACCAATACAGTGTTGTAAAGTAAAATGATGTGGTAGCAACTCTTGCATAGAGACCATCTGCCTAAATTTTATAACATCTTATCTTGAGCCTTCTAGCTTCTTCTTAATGTTTCACTTGGTTTTTAGAAATTTCTTTTTTATTTTTGTTTCATCAAGATGTAATTGATATGTAATACTGCATAACTGTAAGGTGAACAACATAATGATGATACACACACACACACACAGACTGCCACACTGTTAACATACATCACCTCACATAGCTGCACACTTCTTTTGTGATTAGAACTTTCAAGATCTACTTTCTTGCAGCTTTCACGAAGTATTATTAACTGTAATCATAATTATTATCTTGTTATTAGAAGTTTGTGCTTTTTGACCACCTTCACTTATTTATCCCACCTCCAACCCCCTCCCTATATAATCATTAATGGCTTCTCAATTTCTGTGAGTTTGATTTTATTAGTATTATATATTATAGAATAATAGTATTAAATAATATTAAATTATATGTATAGTTTTGCATATGTCACATTATCTTTATCCAGTTATCTATCCATGGACACTTAGTTTGTTTCCTTGTCTTGGCTATTGTGAATAATGCTGCAGTGAACACTGAAATGCAGATGTCTCTTTTGAGATAGTGATTTCATTTTCTTCAGATTGCTGGACACATAGTAATTCTATTTTCAGTTTTTTGAGGAACTGTGATACGGTTTTCCATAGGGGTTATACCAATTTACATTCCCTCCAAAGGTGTACAAGGATTCCTTTTTTTCACATACTCATCAACACTTGTCATTGCCTGTATTTTTTTTTAAATTTTTTATTAGACTGTAGTCAATTTACAATATTGTGTTAGTCTTAGGAGTATAGCAAAGTGAATCTGATATACATATATCCAGTCTTTTTTTAGATTCTTTCCCCATATAGGTCACTAAGGTATTGAGTAGATTCTTTGTGCCATCCAGTAGATCCTCATTAGTTATCTGAGTTCTCTGTGCCATATAGTAGGTCCTTACTAGTTACCTATCTGATATATAGTAGTGTGTATATGTCAGTCCCAGCCTTCCAATTTATCTGTCCCCTCTCTTATTCCATAAGTTTATGTTCTACATCTGTAACTCCTGTGTTTTTGGTAATAGCTATTCTAACAGGTGTAAAGTATTATCTCACTGTGCTTTTGCTTTGTTTTTCCTGGATGATTAGTGACATTGAACAGCTTTTCTTGTACCTGTCAGCCATTTGAATATCTTCTTTGGAAAAAATATCTATTCAGGCCCTTTGTCAAATTTTTAATTGGATCCTTTGTATGTTTGTGGGCGTGTGTGTGTTTTGCTGTTGAGTTATATGAGTTCCTTACATATTTTGAATATTAACCACTTTATCAGATAGTGGCTTGCAAATATTTTTCCTGTTTTATAGTTGCCATTTCATTTTGTTGATGGTTTCTTTGCTGTATAGAGTTTTTTAGTTTGATATAGATAGTCCTGTTTGCTTGTTTTTGCTTTTGTTGCCTATACTTCTGGTGTCGTATCTTAGAAATCATTGCCAAGATCAGTGTCAAAGAGCTTTGTCCCTATGTTGTCTTTCAGGAGTTTAAGGGTTTCAGGTCATACATTTAAGTCTTTGATCCATTTCAAGTTAATTTTTATGAGTAGTGTAAGATATGGGTCTAGTTTCATTCTTTTTGCATGTGAATATCCAGTTCTCCCACCACTATTTATTGAAGAGACTGTTTTTTTCCATTGAGTGTTCTTAACCCTCCTGATTGTGTATGTATCAGTTTATCTTTCCATTTATAATTCTGTTCCACTGGTCTATGTGTCTTTTTTTATGGAATACCTTACTGGTTTGATGACTGGAGCTTTGTAATATAGTTTTAAATGAGGATATGTGATGCTTCTCATTTTATTCTTCCTTCTCAGGATTGCTTTGGCTATTGAGGGTCTTTTGTAATTCTAAACAAATTTTAAGATTTTTTTTTCTGTATCTGTTAAAGAAAAATGCCATGAGAATCTTCATAGGGACTGTATTGGACCTATAAATAACTTTGAGTAATATGGACATTTTAATTAAGAATATTAATTCTTCCAGCCCATGAATACAAGATATCTGTCCATTTATTTGTGTCTTCTTTTATTTATTTCATCAATGTCTTACAGTTTTCAATGTAGGGACTTTTCACTTCCTTGATTATATTTATTCCTTGTTTTTTTTTTTTTTGTTTGTTTGTTTTGATGCTATTGTAAATTAGATTTTTTAAAATTCCTTTTGCAGATAGTTTGTTGTTAGTGTATAAAATGCTACTGATTTTTATCTTGATTTTGTATCTGAAGCTTTGCTGAATTTATTAATTAAAGCTAACAGGTTTTGTTTTTTGGTTTTTTTTTGGTGGAATCTTTAGGATTTTCTCTATAACCATGCCATCTACAAACAGAGACAACTTCTTTCTTTCCAATACTGATGCCTTTTCTTTTTTGTGTGTGATTATCTGGCTTGGATTTCTAATACTGTGTTGAATAGGAATGGCGAGAATGGGTACTCCCATCTTATTCTTGGTCTTAAAGAGAAAACTTTTACTCTTTCACCATTCAGTATGATGTTAGCTGCAGAGTTGTTATATGGCCTATTTTATATTGAAGAATGTTCCTTCTATATACAATTTGTTGAGATTTTTTTTAAAAATCATGAACAGATATTGAATTTTGTCAAAAGCTTCTGTGCATCTACTGATATGGGTATATGATTTTTATCTTTCATTCTGTTGATGTGATGTATTATATTTTCTGTGTGTCTTGAACCATCCTTGAATCCCAGGGATGAATCCCATTTAATCATGGTGCATAATCTTTTAAATTTAATGTTGAATTCCATTTTCTAGTTTCTTTTTTTGGGGGGGGGGGGGAATTTTTGTTTTTGTATTCATCAGGGATATTGGCCTGTAGTTTTCTTTCTTACCTGACTTTGGTAGCAGGGTAATGCTGGCCTTCTCAAATGAGAATTTGAGAATTCAAATGAGAATTGTTCCCTTGTCAATTTTTTAAAGAGTCTGGGAGGAATTGATATCGATTCCTTTTTAAACATTTGGTAAAATTTATCACTGAAACCATCTGGTCTTAGCTTTTCCCTGTTGGGAGGTTTTAGATTTCTGGTTTAATATCCTTGCTAGTAATTGGTCTGTTTAAATTTTTCTGTGTCCTCATGGTTTAGTCTTGGCAAGTTTTATATTTCTAAGAATTTATTCATTCTCCCCTAGATTGCTCAGCTTGTTGGCTATAGTTTTGGAGAGTGGTGTCTTATGATTCTTGTAGTTCTGTGGTATCAGTTGTAATGTCTCCTCTTTCATTTGTAATCTTATTTATTTTGATCCTCTTTCTTCTCTCTTTTTTTCTTAGTCTAGCTAAAGGTTTATAAATTTTATCTTTTCAAAGAACCAGTTCTTAGTTTTATATCTTTTCTGTTGTTTTCTTGTGCTCTATTTCATTTGTTTCTGCTCTAATATCTAATTTATTTCCATTTTGGGGGGGGGGTGGAATTTTTGTTTTTGTATTCATCAGGGATATTGGCCTGTAGTTTTCTTTCTTACCTGACTTTGGTAGCAGGGTAATGCTGGCCTTCTCAAATGAGAATTTGAGAATTCAAATGAGAATTGTTCCCTTGTCAATTTTTTAAAGAGTCTGGGAGGAATTGATATCGATTCCTTTTTAAACATTTGGTAAAATTTATCACTGAAACCATCTGGTCTTAGCTTTTCCCTGTTGGGAGGTTTTAGATTTCTGGTTTAATATCCTTGCTAGTAATTGGTCTGTTTAAATTTTTCTGTGTCCTCATGGTTTAGTCTTGGCAAGTTTTATATTTCTAAGAATTTATTCATTCTCCCCTAGATTGCTCAGCTTGTTGGCTATAGTTTTGGAGAGTGGTGTCTTATGATTCTTGTAGTTCTGTGGTATCAGTTGTAATGTCTCCTCTTTCATTTGTAATCTTATTTATTTTGATCCTCTTTCTTCTCTCTTTTTTTCTTAGTCTAGCTAAAGGTTTATAAATTTTATCTTTTCAAAGAACCAGTTCTTAGTTTTATATCTTTTCTGTTGTTTTCTTGTGCTCTATTTCATTTGTTTCTGCTCTAATATCTAATTTATTTCCATTTAAGAATACTATTTTTAATTTCTTAGAAGACTGGTCTGGTGGTGGTTTTTGTTTGTTACTCTCAGCTTTTGTTTGCTTGGGAAAACCTCTTATTCATATTTTTTCAGCTTTAGTATTCTTGGTTGACAGGCTTTGGTTTATTTTGTTTTTTGTTTGTTTGTTTGTTTGTTTTAGAGTATCTTAGGCCATTCTCTCTTAGCCTTCTAAGTTTCTTATGAGAAATCTGCCTATACTCTTACGGGAGTTCCCTTGTATGTGATATGTTGCTTTCCTCTTACTGCATTCAAAATTTAGTTATAATGTATTTAAATGTAGCCCTTTTTAGTTCAACCTGTTTGGGATCTTTTGGGACTCATGAATGTGAATGTCTCTTTGGGGAAGTTTTCAGTATATTATCACTTTAAATATACTTTCTCTTCCTTTCTCTTTCTCTTTTCCTTCTGGAATTCCCATAATGTGTATATCATTTTGATGATAGTACTTTGTAACTCCTGTAGGCTTTCTTCATGTTTCTTCATTCTTCTTTTCATTTTGACCCTCTGATTAGATAATTTCAAGTCTTCTAGTTCTTTTGCTTGGTCAAGTCTGAAGTTGAGGCTTTCTTTTGAATTCTTTAGTTCTGTCATTGTATTCTTTAGCCCTAGGATTTGTTTGTTTGGTTGTGGGGGCTTTGTTTTTTCTTTGTGGTTTCTATTTCTTTGTTGAACTTCTCATTTTATTTATGCATTATTTTCTTAATTTTGTTTACTAGTCTTCTTTAAGAGGATTATTCATAGATCTCCACATTTTTAGGGTCAATTATTTTGTTATTGGAGCTTTATTAGTTTCTTATGAAGTGTCATGTTTAACCAATCCCTTGCAGTGCTATCTGCACACTTGAGGGTCTCCAATTCCAGACTTTAAAGGTTTGCTTCAGCAGAGATAGTTCTTCACCATGCAGCTCACCTTGGGATTCTGTCTGGGTCAGCTGGTGGCATGCTTGCACAGATGGGCCTTTCTGTCAGGGTCTCTGTTTGGGTGAGGCCCACTGTCTCTTCCTGAGATGTGGGGTCAGGACGGAGTGCCATGTGTGCTATACACAGCAGTTAGGCGAACCTGTGAGTTTGCTTTCTTGCCCTGTTAGGGCTATAGAACAGACTTCACTGCCAACAGAACTGAGCCTTAATATATCATCCTAGTCCACTTTCCTCAGAGAAGGCAATGGCACCCCACTCCAGTACTCTTGCCTGGAAAATCCCACGGACGGAGGAGCCTGGAAGGCTGCAGTCCATGGGGTCACTGAGGGTCGGACTCGACTGAGTGACTTCACTTTCACTTTTCACTTTCATGCATTGGAGAAGGAAATGGCAACCCACTCCAGTGTTCTTGCCTGGGGAATCCCAGGGACGGGGGAGCCTGGTGGGCTGCCGTCTATGGGGTCGCACAGAGTTGGACACGACTGAAGTGGCTTAGCAGCAGCAGCAGCAGTCCACTTTCCTAACAGAACTTGTTTTTATAGTTTTACATTTTCAAAAATAAAAAATCTGAGCAATTTAAAACAGTATTGTTAAAAGTCCCATTAAAAATATGAAAGGTATTTTTTCTAACGGCTATAAATATTAAAGGAATAACACTATGTGTTTCTATCTTTCTACCTATCTATGCTAGAATCCTGATATAAACACAGAATACCTGGTTGTTGAATTGTTTAATTAAAGGCTTTCCTTATTTGCAGCTTTCCCTCAAAAATATAAAATCTTCTTTAGAAATTTAATATGCATATAAAGGTATTCATGAGTAACAATTTTAGTAAAAACGCATGCTCTATTCTTTTTAAAATGTATTTTATTATGAAAATATTTAATTGTAATAACCTAAGGTATGGGGTGTGTGTGTGTGTGTGTGTGTGTGTGTGTTAGTCATTCAGATGTGTCTGACTCTGCAGTCCCATGGACTGTAGCCCGCCAGGCTCCTCTGTCCATGGACTTCTCCAGGCAAGAGTGCTGGAATGGGTAACCATAGGGATCTTCCCAACGCAGGGATCAAACTCAGGTCTCCTGCATTGCAGGCAGATTTTTTTACCATCTGAGCCACCAGGGAATCCCAAGGTATGGTATAAATTTAGTTAAATAAAAAGATGAATATAACTATTTCACTTGTAGATTTTAAAAATATAAGCATGATTATTATTATAAATTCGCTTATGTTTATTAATTTATTTTAAAATGAATAGCTTTCCATTCTTTTAGAAGTAGAATAATTAAAAAGGGAAATGAATGAAAAATGCATCCCTTTCTTTATTTTTAAATTTTGTATTTGAGTATAATCTAGAGAAAACCATAATTTGAAAAGATACATGTACCCCAGTGTTCATTGCAGCACTGTTTAAAATGCATCCTTTTAGTTACCAACTGTAGATGTGATAATTAGCCAACTCTCAGAAATGTCTTTTTGTTACAGGGAATCCAGTACCAGAAATAACATGGCATAAAGATGGTCAGCTCCTGAAAGAAGATGACACTCATCATCTTATGTCTGGTGGCCGTTTGCTTCAAATTGTGAATGCCCAAGTGTCACACACTGGAAGATACACATGTTTGGCGTCTAATACAGCTGGTGACAAGAGCAAAAGTTTCGGTCTTAATGTGTTGGGTAGGTGTAAGCATTGCTTCACATCTTGACGAATCAGCCATGGCAACAAGTTCAATTCTCTTCTTTTATTGTTTAGTTAATATTTCTACCTGGACCAGAGCTTGTGTACATTTGCTTATTTTCTTTCATTAATTAATTTATACATTCATTCATTCCATTTGGCTTACCTACCGTTTCCAGGTACTGTGTTTTGTACTAAGCACAACTATGAATAAGATAAACATTAAATAAACAGTAATAAAGGAAAAACAAATACTGGCCAAAGAAGAGCAGGTTAACAATGAAAGGGGCTCAACGTGAGATATTTTATCATTTCTTTGGGGGATTCTGCCATTGTTGGTAACTGTACATACTGGAATCTCTGTTGGTAACTAAGATGAAGAATAGATGTGGACAAGCTCTTGAAAATTTTATGCTTGCCCGTGAGTGATAATGAATGAACACAATCCCTTGTGAAGCTGAAGGGTTAAAACAGCATTAAAATGCTTTCATTTTAGAAATGTGTTTCCTCTGTCTTAAAGCACATCATCTCTTCTTCCCTTTGCTAACTTATATAGCAGTACTGGGGGCTGCTCCCACTGGGGTGGGAGACTGCTGTAGATTTTCTTTTCCTTCACATAACATGCTGCTTCTCTGTTTTTATGTGTGTTTATGTCATTTGCTAATTCATTAATACCTAAAACATCTTAGAGGGTACTACTGTGCAGTAAATTACCTGGAAATTGCAAATTTTGGCTTTTTACCATTTGATTAATGATTCTTTTTCCTAGATAAATTCCCTCCCCTTGAGATTAATGTGCAATGTGTAAATTCTATATTGAGTCAGTGATGAGCTGTGAAGATTCCTAGGTTAAAACATACACTGAGACCACAAGTGTAGTTTTTAAATCTCAAATGGCTTCCTTCTCATTTAACACAGATGAGTTGTACATTTGAATATCAAGCCCTTTTAAATTCCTCATGACCCCTTCCTCCCACCAGATGTGTATAAGAGACAGGTGTGTGTGTTAGTCATTCAGATGTGTCTGACTCTGCAGTCCCATGGACTGTAGCCCGCCAGGCTCCTCTGTCCATGGACTTCTCCAGGCAAGAGTGCTGGAATGGGTAACCATAGGGATCTTCCCAACGCAGGGATCAAACTCAGGTCTCCTGCATTGCAGGCAGATTTTTTTACCATCTGAGCCACCAGGGAATCCCAAGGTATGGTATAAATTTAGTTAAATAAAAAGATGAATATAACTATTTCACTTGTAGATTTTAAAAATATAAGCATGATTATTATTATAAATTCGCTTATGTTTATTAATTTATTTTAAAATGAATAGCTTTCCATTCTTTTAGAAGTAGAATAATTAAAAAGGGAAATGAATGAAAAATGCATCCCTTTCTTTATTTTTAAATTTTGTATTTGAGTATAATCTAGAGAAAACCATAATTTGAAAAGATACATGTACCCCAGTGTTCATTGCAGCACTGTTTAAAATGCATCCTTTTAGTTACCAACTGTAGATGTGATAATTAGCCAACTCTCAGAAATGTCTTTTTGTTACAGGGAATCCAGTACCAGAAATAACATGGCATAAAGATGGTCAGCTCCTGAAAGAAGATGACACTCATCATCTTATGTCTGGTGGCCGTTTGCTTCAAATTGTGAATGCCCAAGTGTCACACACTGGAAGATACACATGTTTGGCGTCTAATACAGCTGGTGACAAGAGCAAAAGTTTCGGTCTTAATGTGTTGGGTAGGTGTAAGCATTGCTTCACATCTTGACGAATCAGCCATGGCAACAAGTTCAATTCTCTTCTTTTATTGTTTAGTTAATATTTCTACCTGGACCAGAGCTTGTGTACATTTGCTTATTTTCTTTCATTAATTAATTTATACATTCATTCATTCCATTTGGCTTACCTACCGTTTCCAGGTACTGTGTTTTGTACTAAGCACAACTATGAATAAGATAAACATTAAATAAACAGTAATAAAGGAAAAACAAATACTGGCCAAAGAAGAGCAGGTTAACAATGAAAGGGGCTCAACGTGAGATATTTTATCATTTCTTTGGGGGATTCTGCCATTGTTGGTAACTGTACATACTGGAATCTCTGTTGGTAACTAAGATGAAGAATAGATGTGGACAAGCTCTTGAAAATTTTATGCTTGCCCGTGAGTGATAATGAATGAACACAATCCCTTGTGAAGCTGAAGGGTTAAAACAGCATTAAAATGCTTTCATTTTAGAAATGTGTTTCCTCTGTCTTAAAGCACATCATCTCTTCTTCCCTTTGCTAACTTATATAGCAGTACTGGGGGCTGCTCCCACTGGGGTGGGAGACTGCTGTAGATTTTCTTTTCCTTCACATAACATGCTGCTTCTCTGTTTTTATGTGTGTTTATGTCATTTGCTAATTCATTAATACCTAAAACATCTTAGAGGGTACTACTGTGCAGTAAATTACCTGGAAATTGCAAATTTTGGCTTTTTACCATTTGATTAATGATTCTTTTTCCTAGATAAATTCCCTCCCCTTGAGATTAATGTGCAATGTGTAAATTCTATATTGAGTCAGTGATGAGCTGTGAAGATTCCTAGGTTAAAACATACACTGAGACCACAAGTGTAGTTTTTAAATCTCAAATGGCTTCCTTCTCATTTAACACAGATGAGTTGTACATTTGAATATCAAGCCCTTTGAATGCACGAAAAACTATACAAGTATAGGTTTTAAATCTCAAATGGCTTCCTTCTCATTTAACACAGATGAGTTGTACATTTGAATATCAAGCCCTTTGAACACAAGAAAAACTGTACCATGAAAACAAATGGCCTAAGAATGGTGAAATAACTGTACGTTCAGTTTCTGCAGCATTAAAGTTATACTTATGTCTCAAAAATAACATTAAAATAGAGTCCAGATTTCTGCTCACATTAGAAATTTAAAGTGCACCACCAAAATATATTGCATTTGATTACTGATATCAAAACATGTTTCATTCTACTAAAACAAACTGACTATAATTGAGGATGCAAATTTTTTTTATTTCTTTACTTGTGTGTTATGATAGTTACTGGCTAGACTAGTGGAATAGGTAGTCTCATACAGGATACTGTCCTCAGGCAGCTTACAGTCTAGTTGAGTAGAAGAGACATGTCAGCCAGAAAAGCTAAGGCAGAATACTGGATAATGTATAAATAAGTGTTAAATGAATACTATATATAAGTACTAATTATATAAAATATAAACTCCCTAAGGCAAAACTGTTTTTATCTTGATAAAATATTGCCCCAGCACCTGTTACCTGAATCAATAGCAACGAAAGTTCATGAGCCAGTTGTCCTATAACAAACTCATCTTCCCTGCATGCCCATCAGTGTTTGAAAGTCAAATACCTGGCCCAGGATTTCCTCCCCTTTGATGTGAAAGTGAAAAGAAAGTGAAGTCGCTCAGTCGTGTCCAACTCCTTGCGACCCCGTGGACTGTAGCCCACCAGGTTCCTCCATCCATGGGATTCTCCAGGCAAGAATACTGGAGTGGGTTGCCATTTCCTTCTCCAGGGGAATCTTGCCGACCCAGGGATCGAACCCAAGGCTCCTGCATTGCGGGCAGACGCTTTAACCTCTGAGCCACCAGGGAAGCCAGTTATCCTGTAACAAACTCATCTTCCCTGCATGCCCATCAGTGTTTGAAAGTCAAATACCTGGCCCAGGATTTCCTCCCCTCTGCTGTNAAGGCTCCTGCATTGCGGGCAGACGCTTTAACCTCTGAGCCACCAGGGAAGCCAGTTATCCTGTAACAAACTCATCTTCCCTGCATGCCCATCAGTGTTTGAAAGTCAAATACCTGGCCCAGGATTTCCTCCCCTCTGCTGTAGCCCGTTGCTTCTCTTAGAGCTCTAAATTCCTCATGACCCCTTCCTCCCACCACTGATTGACCTCTCAGTACTGGCTCATGTCCAGATCGTACCCCTGTCCTCTGGAAACTACATTTCAAACTCTTTCCAGCTCTTTGCAGTAATTGAACTCTGACTCTTCCCAGGAGACATCAGCTCCCTGGGGATTCTCTTCAGTGGAGATCACTTATTCTTTATCACAGGCATCTCAAGTTATATTATCTGACTACATTCCTTCCTCCAGCTTCCTACTCGCTTTCTGGTTACTTATTTCTTGCCATTCTCATTCATTCATTGAAGACGAGGGATCTGAATCAAAGTCTTCTTTTCACCAACTTCATATAAAGTTAAGGCTATTTAAGTGTGTATATGTGCAAGTTCCAGTCTACCCAGGCATAATTCAGTGTTTTTCCCCTTTCTTTTCCCAGAGGGTGACTTATCCTTTTTGTTCACAGTTATTGCTTCTGCCCTTCACCCTGTATCTTGTCCCCCTTCTTTGGTCTGTCAGTCATACCCACTGTCTGCCTTACCTCCAGCTTCATCTTCTGTTGCCTCCATCACTTCATATAGTCAACACTCTGTCTATACATCTTATTCCACTAAAAACAAGCTTCTGCCCACACCATTCTTGATACTACTGTTGTAAGCCTGCCCGTTGTTAGATCAAACATTGTTCATTTCTTATCTTAATGGTTGGACCCCTAAATGATGTATCCCTTTCCCCTGGACACTGTCCCTCCCTAGTTATCCTTGCACACCTTTGGTTGCTCTCTTTCTCTGTCCTTTATGAACGCTTACTTAATCCATCTCTTAGACGTTAGGTCCCCTTATGTTTCATCCTTATTTCACTGCTCATTTTACTCTAGTCTCATCAGGTAACAAATATAATTCCCAGAGGTTTCATTATCATTTCCTATCAACTGGAGACTTTTAAAAATCCATACCTGCAACACAGATCTTTCTCCCAAGGTTCAGATTTCTATATACAATTGCTTGTTGGACATTTCTACCTGGAATTCTCACAAGCACTTAAAATTTAAGATAGTCAGACTGAACAAACCATCTTCCCCTCCTGAATGTGCAGGTCTTTCCATATTTTCTCTTTGTTTTGCCTCAGTGCAATTTACCTAGGTTCATTCCCAAGCAAGAAAATTGGAAGTTACCTTTGACTTTGGTTTCTTAGCCCCTTAAATTCTATCATCAAGTCCTGACAGTGGGTTTTCTAAATCCTTCTTTAATTGTCCCCTCCTCTCTGTTCCTTTTTCCACTGCTCTAGTTCAGGCCCTCATTATTTTTTTTTAACAAAATAATATTTCTGTATATTCTCAGAATTGGATTAGAAGTTTCATACCTCATTCAAACGGTTTTTAATCACCAAGATAATAAATTTTTTAGACTTTTAGCAGTAATACTAGATGCCAGAATACATGGAACTATATCAAAATTTTGAGTGAATATAAATTAGAAATCTAGCATTCTAGTCACACTAACTCAGACAAATAGAATAAAAATGTCATANTAGTATATATGTGTATACACATATATATGTGTGCATAGTATGTATGTATACTATATATATAGTATGTATAATATACACATATATACTATATACACACTATATACATATATATATACTATATACATATATATGTACATATATATACTATATATATATTTCATATTCAGTGTTCCTGTTTCATTTAGTTTGTTTTCCAATTTCTCTGTCTTTTTTTTTTTCCTTTGGATGTTCTTTCTCACGCCTTTACCAAGCATAATAGAAAAGCTTTCATTATCTTTTATGGAACAAGTGTATCTATCGTTCTCTTGCTTCCAAACTGACCCTTTTGAGTCCAAACTGTACATTTTCTATATTCTCTGTGTAGTTCCTGCTTGCTCCTGTTTACTCTGCTCCCAATATGCTCCTGCCTCCTACTACTCTCCTTTCTCTCATCTTCTAACCAGTACCAGTTCTTTGAGGCTCACTTTGAAATCTGCCCCTTTGGGTGATCCCTGCTGAGAGTCCTCTCACAACCCCGCACCTTATATTGGACTGGATGCTCTGCTGCCTCCGTATATCCTGTACTGCTATTTCCATGCTTGTCCATACTGCAGTGTGTTAGGATTCCCTTTATATGTCCTCTCCTTTTGAAGGTTCTCACTGCTTTTGTGTAGAATGAGAACATTAACCAATTGTTTCTATAGTTGTTAGGGAATGGAATTATGCAAATAAGTACTTACGGAAACTTAGAAATGCACAAATAAAGAAGTTTCTGAGTCTATTTCTTGGATTAAATTTTAAATCTTTTTCAGTATCTCCTGTAATTGCTGGTGTTGATGCCGATGGCAGCCCTGAAGACATCACTGTTATCCTTAACAGCCCCACGTCTTTGGTCTGCGAAG
The DNA here is from genome assembly GCA_006410675.1 of Oreotragus oreotragus. Taxonomy (NCBI): domain Eukaryota; kingdom Metazoa; phylum Chordata; class Mammalia; order Artiodactyla; family Bovidae; genus Oreotragus; species Oreotragus oreotragus. The sequence continues at coordinate 193,279 of SJYX01021954.1, forward strand.
CTTATTCATATCCCCCAGCCACCATCACCTGGTTTAAGAATGGAACTCCTTTAGAATCCAACCGAAATATCCGTATTCTTCCAGGTAACTAGCTTACTTCAGATATCCAAGATGTGTTTGTGCCACCTACTTTTATAAAAAACAGAATCATTGCTATTTTCATATAAACACTTACATTGTTCATGGTGTTGTACTATTGCTATTTAATTTTTTAATTTTATTTCTAAATCTTGTAATCTAGGGTAGTAAAATTTCTTTTTGAAAGACCAATAAAGTAAATAAAAGGCAAATAAGTAAATACTACAGTGTGATTAATTGCTTAAATATAATGTTGAATACCAAAAAGGGTAGAAATTCACTTCTTGTTGAATTGAACCTTGAAGGTTAGTATTTAGATTGGCAGAGTTTGTTATTCCTCATTAATACTTGGAAATATGTATGTACTATAGCCCACCAAGCTCCTCTGCCCATGGGACTTCCTAAGTAAGAATACTGGAGTGGGCTTCCGTTTCCTTCTCCAGGGAATCTTCCTGTCCCAGGGATTGAACCTACATCTCTTGCAGTGGCAGGCATTTACAGGATGATTTTTTAACAGTAGTCATACAGCATAATAAATGAGGTAGTGACAAGTTTTATAATAATGAAAAAAGGAATGGCCACCATCGGCTGAAGTGGTCATGAAATGGTTTGTCATAGCCAGAACTTGAAACAAACCTTCGAGAAAGTTATAGAACTCTGTTGGTTGGAAATGAGTTAGGGGAGATTTCAGATCCATCAGAATGACGAGTGTGGGAAAAGTACAAGGTAAGAATGCCCTGTCTACATGCAGGCAATAATAAACATACTCCTTACCTCCCTTTTGAGTAGACTGTGTTCACAGGTATATATGTCAGGGAGGAGGGTAGGCAGGACACAGACCAGAAAGGAACGTTGGAGTCTTGTTTTGAATGCCTAGGTTTAAGAGTTTTGACTTTATACTTTAGTCAATTGAAAATCATTGAAGATTTTTAGGAAGAAAAATTATAATAAAAGACTGTGTTTAGGAACTTTCCTGATAGTCCAGTTCCTGACTCCACAATCGCAATGCAGGAGGCCCAGGTTCGATTCCTCCTTAAGGAATTAGATCCCACATGCTGCAACTGAGAGTTCGCATGCAGCAATTAAGAGCCAGCACAGCAAATAAATAAAAACAATTTTTTTAAATAAGCAGCTGTTTTAGCAAAATCAGTCTTTACTGACAGGCCAGGTAGATGAGAGGAAGAAGATAATTAAGGCAGAAGACCTGTTTGTAAAGACACATGTCCACCCATGGCTGATTCATGTCGATGTATGGCAAAAACCACCACAATCTTATAAAGTAGTTAGCCTCCAATTAAAATAATTTTTAAAATGCTAAAAAAAAACACCTTAGTTACAGTGTCTGCAAAGAGGCTGGGGAGGGTCAGAATGAGCATGAAAAGTCTTTACCGCAGCAGACCGCTGAGGACTTAACCAATCTATATCGTATTTCGTCCATCTGTACTGTAGTTTATTTTGCCTATTGCAGAATCGGCAGAAAGAATAAATAGGTTAATAGGTAGAACTAAAACTTGTGGTTTGTGCAAACCCCACTGCCAGCGTGACTTCAGAGGTTCTTTGGTGTTCTGTTGCTTTTCAGGAGGCAGGACTCTGCAGATCCTAAATGCACAGGAGGACGATGCTGGGAGATACGCTTGTGTAGCCACTAATGAGGCAGGGGAGATGATAAAGCATTATGAAGTGAAGGTCTACAGTAAGTTCTGAAAGAACATTATGTTCCAAGTTTTCTCCAGGTTTTCTAACTTTTTCAATTCTGTTTTTCATTCTGGGTTCATAATTATTTATATTCATCATTAAAGTTGATCGTGTATGCAACTCTCTTCATTAAGATGGAAGTTGAATTAAACATTGTGCCCATGACCTCAATTGCTTCAAGATGTGAAAAGCCCACTGAATCTGGTCACTGACATTTTGGAGAACTTATCAGTAGCACTTTCTTAAGTTCCTCTTTTTTTTTTTTTCTTGTGAATTGCCCTCTTCTGAATTTTGCTGTGTAGAAGTACTTTCATGCTCAAAACTGTTCCTTAAAATATGTGCTTTATTCAGCACCTTCAGATGAGTTTGTCAGTGACTTTGGGCTGATCCACTGTACACTGATTTATTTAAAAAATAATAATAATACTGTTAATAAAGAGTACAATTGAAGTTTTTTTGAAAAAAAGAAGCATCTTTTAAATTATCTTTTGTTCATTGAATAATTCCCCTTAGGAACTAATAAAATGCATTTTATGGGTTATACTCAGGCTGTGTTTGGGGACCCAGAACAAACTAAACTAACTGTTCTGTGAAGCATGTTAACCTCATTGGCAGTATTACAGTGATGAGGGAAGAAATAAAATTTTCTCCACATTCTATGTCTGAACACTGCCGTTTCATAAAATGCTCAGTTGGGTCCTTGATGAAAGGAGAGCATAGCAAGTGCCTAAGTTATTTCCTGTTTTCTTAAGTGGTTCTCATTGTGATTTCCATGGCATTCCATTTTAAGAACTCATGTTTGGGACCTCCCTGTCAGTCCAGTGGTTAAGACTCCACGCTTCCACCGCAGGGGTCACGGGTTCAACCCCTGGCCAGGGAACTAAGACCCCACAGGCTATGTGGCATGACCAAAAGACAAGGTTAGATTGTGCTAATGGTTGCACAACATTATAAAAAAAATTAAAATAGAAAAAAATTTTAAAAAGTAAAAGAACTAATGTTGAATATTTTAATATTTGTGTTTATACAGTTCCACCCATAATCAATAAAGGGGACCTCTTGGGGCCAGGTCTTTCCCCTAGAGAAGTGAAGATCAAGGTAAACAACACACTGACCTTGGAGTGTGAAGCCTATGCGATCCCTTCTGCATCTCTCAGCTGGTACAAGGATGGACAGGCCAGTCAAGTTTTTTTTCTTTTGTTGATGTTTTTTTATAGACTAAAATGGTCAATTAAATTAAAAAAAGAAAACACCCAGACACAGGTAACTCAGAGAATCAATGTGACCTTAAAATTAGAACAATCCCATGCTCCTAGAGTATAAAATTACAAACACACACACACAAATTGAACCATATTCAACAATTTTAATATTATTTCATCACTAAAAAGTTTGAAGGACTGTTTTAATATACACTAGCAACTCTCTTTGAAAATCCAGCCACCTTCCCACTGGTGAATGATCTTTGTGCTCTGTGGTTTTTCAAACTTTGTGGAGAAGAAACACAAAAATAGTGCTGAATCAGATTAGAATTGATCGGTATAACACAGGTACTAAGTTTATTCAGAACTTTCTCTAAACATTTTTCACTCTTTTTCAAAAGGGTAATGTTCCTAACATTTCAAGATGAAGGAAAAAAAGCTAAATGTGATGATAAAGTGCCCAATACAGGTGACTGGGGCCATGGAAAGATACATCCTTCAATTAAGTAATCTGACTTTCAGACCACAAACTATTTCTCATTCAACTTACTTACTTCTATTCATGTTTTAAAAACATGTGCTAGTGTTTTAAGACCAAAGTAGATTTTTTTTTAAGCTGCTGTTAACACTCTGCTTAATACAGATATGACATAACTAAGCTGATGTTTGTCCTCTTTTACACATAATCAGCCAAAGAGTCAAATTTCAATTGTAGATGTTCAGGTCAGAGTCATAATTTAAGATGCAGAAAGATATAGATTTATTTTTTCATATCACAGATGGATTTTGCAATCCTGGCGGCCAGAAAAAAATCATCTCTTATAAAATAAGCAAATTTCATCTGGAAGCCATTGCAAAAGGAAAAATATGGAACTCCCACCATGTTCTGTTTACAGTTTCACTTCTGATTACAAACATACTTTATGAAGAATATCAATTCTATATGAGTTTGCTTGGAATCAAATAATTCCTTTCTCTTTTGAAATGTTATTATTTTAATTTTACCTCAAACCTTTTCATTCCTTGCATTTTATACACATGCACACATATACATATATACACAAAAAAAAATTTGACAAAAGCTCGCATTTTACTAGGAATAGGGCAGTTTTTCTTGTTTCATAATGAACAGTTAAACTAGTTTCACATCCAGACTGAAACTGATCCTATTATGATGCTTTAGTTAAATTGCTAAATTTTTTAGGATTTGCAGTTGGTCCCCTAAAATGTGTACAAAAAATACTGGTTTTGGTTTATCTTCCATATCATTCCTTCTGCTAGTTCATTTCTCAGATAAGCAACACTGCTTGAATAAAACAGTGTTTTTGAGAAAAGCCACCAAAAAACATCAGCAGCATTAACCACAATAAGTTTAGATAGAATCTATGTGTCTGTTTATTCATGCTCTGAAACTTTTCTTTGACATGGAAAGTTTCAATTATACTATTTTTATATGTGATGTTAATAATGGTTCATTGCATCCCAAATTATTTATTGAGCATACAGTATTTGCCAAACACTATTTTAAATCCAGGTGATACCACTATGAAGGAAAGAGACCAAAAAGAAAAACAAAAACAAAACACCTTTGCTTTTGTGGAGTTTAGGGAGTGGGGAGGAAACTCAACAGTAAAGTAAAACACACAGTGCCTAAGGGTGAATGTTGTAGAGAAAATCAAGTCAGAAAGAATAGGAAGTATGAGGAGTATGATCTCCTATTTATCTGGGGAAGACCTCACTGAGAAGGTGATATTTAAGCTGAACTCAAAGAAATTGAAGGAAGCAGACATAAGATATCTGAGAGGAAAGTATTCTAGAGAGATTGGCAAGGGACAGAGGGCCTGAGGCATTTGGCTGCAGTGCAGTGATCAATGGAAACACAGAGGAAGGTGAGAGCAAAAGATTAACTGAGTGTCGGATCAAACTTAGAGCTAAGGAGGCACACTGGTAAAGAATCTGCCTGACAATGCAGGAGATGCAGGGTCAGTCCCTAGGTTGGGAAGATCCCTTGGAGAAGGAAATTGCAACCCAACTCCAGTATTCTTGCCTGGAGAATCCCACGGACAGAGGAGCCTGGCGGGCTACAGTCTGTGGGGTCGCAAAGAGGCAGACAGGACCGAGCGACAGCACACACAGAGATTATAATGCTTACAGATCTGTTGGCCTCATACTGATGGAAAGCCGCTGGAAAATTCTGAACCCAGGGGTGGAATGATCTGACTTAAAAGATTTTTAAAAGATTGCATTGGCTTCTTTACTGGTTGAAGAAAGAGGAAGTCCAGAAATGAATTTATTGCCATTGTCCAAGAGATAGAAGTTGGTTGCTTGGATGAAGGTATAGCAGGATGTGAGGGAAAGAGAGAAGTCAAAAGTTTTGCGTGAGATCTCTGGGAGAGTGAGATTAGGTGGAAAGAGAAGAGGTCCAAGGATTAAGCCCTGGGGAGCTCCTCCATTTAGAGGTTGCGGGGCAGGGAGTGAAGTGTCCCAAAAGATAAGGAAATACAGTTGTCAAAATGAAGACAAGATAAACTGTGTTAAATAGCACTGATCAAGTAAAATAAAGACTGAGAAACTGACCAGTAAATTGAGCAACATGGATGTCACTGATGACCTTGACAATATCGTTTCAGTCAAGCAGAAATGATAAAAGTCTTATTGCAGGATTCAAGAAAAGATGGAGAGAAATGGAGACAGAAAATGTAGAAAACTTTTTAAAGTCACTGGCTATAAAAGAGAATAGAAAAATATGGAGTTAGGCTGCAGTCTAATGAAGTGTTTTTAATGTGGAAATTATACTGTTGTATGCTGACTGAAATCATCCAGTGGGCACAAAGCAACTGATGATGACTCACATGAGAGAGGACAGTTTCTGGAGTAGACCCAGGGATGTAGAGAATGGACAGAGACGGGTATCAATCAAGGTTAAGGTTTTGCTAGGCAAATAGAGAAGGTGAAAGGAGTTGATTTTTTTTTTAATGCAAGTTTATGCAAGGAGTGATTGCCATAATAGACCTTCTCTGAATCAGGAGGAGAGTGAGTGATCGTGAAAAGATTGCAAGTTCAGTGAATTTTGGGTCCTCCTGTGGCAACAAAAAATTATGGGAGTAGGTATGCTAGAGAAAATGAGTTAGAAAGTTAAGAGGTGGTGGTCAGAAGGTGACAACTTGAAACTGAGATTATGAAGAGGTGTGATTATTGATAATTATCAATAGGTATAACTATTGATAACTAGATAACTAGACTTATCTAGGTATAACTCTCCTATTGAGTGACCGAGAGAGGGTTGAGACCAAAAAAAAAAAAAAGATTCAAGGAGCTGAGAGCACAAAGCATTGGATGGCTGTCTATGTGGGTTTTGAAACCACCAAGAATTATGAGAAAAATCATTGGAAGTGAGCCAAGAACTAAAATTTTCAAGAAATAAGAGGGAATTTAGTATATATAGAATGTTTAAAAGATGAGAAATGTCCTATTAAATGTAGCTAATGTTATCAATAAAACTTCATAATATAAATATCTCAAGGTTAGTAAAGATGTTTCTGAATGAGCAATAGTAATTTTTAAATCTAATCAGGCTATGCTAATGTCTTCAGTCTTTCTTTAAAAAACTCTAGCATTTGCTACAAAATAATAAGAGTTGCTTCACTACAATGTGGGATCAGCTGAAGTAATTTTTTTCCAACATAGATATGATACCTTAAGAACATTTTTCATCATAAATAGTTTATAAATGCACCACCCAGAAATACCTAGCACAGATATAAACTATATGAACTATAATTTTCAATAAATAAAGACATGATTGCTCAAAAACAATCAGCTTATTCAAAGTAAATTAAGTTATTGTTGTCTTGGGTATTTCTATTTGACCTACATTTTAATTTTTATTAAAGAATCATAAAAACTCTCAACTGTATGGCCCCCTAGAGGATTTATTGGAGTACTTAATGAAAACATTATAATTGAATTACAGCCCCTTAAATCAGATGATCATGTTACTATTGCTGCCAGTGGACACACACTTCAAATCAAGGAGGCTCAAATATCAGACACTGGACGATACACGTGTGTAGCATCTAATGTTGCAGGTGAAGATGAGCTGGATTTTGATGTGAATATACAAGGTAATACTAATATGCTTATTAAATATAATTTCATTTAATGATTTGGCAAAGTAATGACAAAGATTTGCCTTAGTTTGCCTTAGTATTTTCTTTTCTGTTGACAATAATATAAATTCATTATTGAAAACTTGGACTCAAAAAAATAACAAAGCAGAAAATAATCCTGTCATTCAATGTTACTTCTGTTATTTTTGTGTGTTTTCTTTTGATATATTTTTGTAAATGTGTGTTATTTATAAATTGGGATCACCCAATACATACTTGTCTGTTACATTAGCTTTCCCCTAATGTTATATTATAAAGTTTATCAGAAAGCCAGAGTAACATTATATCAGATTTTGAAGTAGTAAGACTTGGAATCTGATGACTTAGCCTCCTTCAAGCTTTGGGACTTGGTGAGTTACCTACATATTTTAAGCCCCTTTTTCTTTACTTTTAAAATAACACCTTGTAGAATTGTGGTGAATACTAAATAAGATAAATTATTTTCTTAGTTCATAGTTCTCACCCAGAAAACTTTGAGAGTGTCCCTTTATTTTTGTTAATACACTTTTTAATCTTGGCTACATATCTTCTTTGGCTTTCTTAATAAGACAAATCTTTGGGAAATGCTCTCTTGAGCCAGTATTTTCTAATGGTTTCTCAAAATTAGTTTTCCCTGCTATGATCATATTCTTTAGCCATGTTTATTATATTAAGAGTAGGTCCTTCCTAAAAGCAGGACAGTCTGTCTTGTAAGGGCTAGCTCCTTTGAACAGGAATGGAGAGCAGAACATGAGCACAACATTCTGAGCTCCATACTTTTGCTTTTCCACTGGAGAACCAGCTCTGACTTCTGTCTGCTACTTTTTATTTTAGCTATGGGCTGAGTTGGTAGGTGTATAAGTACTTGAAAATATTTTCATATTGTCTTAATTTATTACATGTACAAATCACTCTTGCGAAAATACCAGCCAAGATCTTTCTTTAATGGATCGACACTGTCATTTACATGAATCCAAAATTTCATGTCTTTCCTCTGTAGTTCCTCCAAGTTTTCAGAAGCTCTGGGAAATAGGAAACATGGTGGACACTGGCAGGAGAGGTGAAGCCAAGGACGTGATCATCAACAATCCCATCTCTCTCTATTGTGAGACTAACGCTGCCCCCGCTCCTACACTGACATGGTATAAAGATGGCCACCCTCTGACCTCAAGTGAGAGAGTACTGATTTTGCCAGGTAAACACTGTTAGGAAGAGGGTGAAAATCTGAATCTCTGTCAGATGTGCTTTTCATTTACTGAAGTGAAGTGAAAGTCACTCACTCGTGTCTGACTCTTTGTGACCCCATGGACTATACAGTCCATAGAATTCTCCAGGCCAGAATACTGGAGTGGGTAGCCTTTCCGTTCTCCATAAGACCAGTCGAATTGGTTGATTTTATGGCCACTGGTATCTATGTACCTTCAAGCTAGGAGAGTCTAGACTGAAAATTTGACGTAGGATAGAACATCTTTAATTTTCAGATCTACTATGGAATCATTCTATCAAGTTAAAGTCTTTTGGCTCCATTTTTCTATATAGTGTGATGAAATAATCAGCACTGTTTCTGTACATTATTAATGATAAATTCTAAAGTATATTTGCAGATAGTTACTGTTATTAAATGCATTTCTCATAAATCAATCATAAAGATTATTAATTTCAGATATTTCAGTTATTACACAGTTTATGATGGAAAAAGAGATGTTTAAATTGTGGAATAATAATATTTTCAAGGCTTCTATTTACTTTTAGCAAACTTTCAAATAGGCTTGTCAAAATTTATCAAACTATACACTTAAAGTCCAGTGCCTTCCATGGTATGTAAACTTCATCTCAATTAAATAAAAGAATCTTGGATTAAAAAAAAGAGACTACATAGAAATGATGACCAGATATAGTATGTGATCCTATATTGGATCTGAACTTAGGAAAAAAATAGATATAAAAGACAATATAGTAATAATGAAATTTGAATATGGACTCTGGTTCAATAGTATTTTTTTCTTGATTCTACATATTAATCATTATACTATCATTCAGTTCAGTTCACTCAGTTCATGTCTGACTCTTTGTGACCCCATGAACCACAGCACACCAGGCCTCCCTGTCCATCACCAACTCCCGGAGTTCACCCAAACCCATGTCCATCAAGTCAGTGATGCTATCCAACCATCTCAACCTCTGTTGTCCCCTTCTCCTCCTGCCCTCAGTCTTTCCCAGCATCAGGGTCTTTTCCAACGAGTCAGCTCTTCACATCAGGTGGCCAAAGTATGGGAGTTTCAGCTTCAACAACAGTCCTTCCAATGAACACACAGGACTGTTCTCCTTTAGGATGGACTGGTTGGATCTCCTTGCAGTCCAAGGGACTCTCGAGAGTCTTTTCCAACACCACAGTTCAAAAGCATCAATTCTTCGGTGCTCAGCTTTCTTTATAGTCCAACTCTCACATCCATACATGACTACTGGAAAAGCCATAGCCTTGACTAGATGGACCTCTGTTGGCAAAGTAATGTCTCTGCTTTTGAATATGCTATCTAGGTTGGTCATAACTTTCCTTCCAAGGAGTAAGCGTCTTTTAATTTCATGGCTGCAATCACCATCTGCAGTATTTTGGAGCCAAGAAAAAATAAAGTCAGCCACACTGTTTCCACATCTATTTGCCATGAAGTGATGGGACTGGATGCTATCATTATATAGGGATTATCCTTGTTTTAGGAAATATAGATTTGTGAGTATTTAGGGGTAAAGGCAAAACATGTTAACAATTTACTCTCAAATTTTAATATATATATATATAAATGTAATCTTTTTCTAAATCATTTGAGAGTATTATATATTTATATATATAAATAAAAGTTCCTATGTACATATATGTGACAGAGATCAAACTAATGGATTGAAATATAAATACTTGATAAATATAGATAAAATTTTATATGAATATTGTGACTTTTCTCATCATGAAAAGTTTGAAAATATATTATTCTTTCAAAATCAAATGTATAATGGTATACTTTATACCTTTTATATCCTTGGCTATTATTTGCTCAAATCAGTACTTGTCTCCAACAGTGTAAACTTCTTTTGTTGTTGTTGTTTATTATCATATAGTCAGTATGTCATGTCTGACTTCGTGACCTGCTGGGCCCCTCTCACATGTGTTTAGAATTTTATGTAAAAGCAGGAAGTCACCACATAACAGCACTCCACATGGAACATGAGCAGGGCATACAGCAACATTCCTCCCTATAGGAAAATCTACAGAAGCTCTTTAGTTCTCAGGAGGTCTCATTTATATGCTGGGTCACTTTTCAGTAATGCACCATTTAGGATAAATGTGGTATGTGGGGTTAACACTGGAACATGGGATGAAGAGCCTTAAAAGAAAATGTAAGGAAGTCATTAGACCTGAAAAGTGATATCTCTGTTTATGACCACTTTCACTCTAAGATTTAGAGAAGTAAACATATGTATTGGGATCTGTTTTCAGGAGGGCGAGTGTTACAGATTCCTCGGGCTAAAGTAGAAGATGCTGGGAGATACATGTGCGTGGCTGTGAATGAGGCTGGAGAAGATTCCCTTCAGTATGATGTTCGTGTACTCTGTGAGTTTGCTTGTTTTTTTGCTTATGATGCATTCTTTCACTCAAAAGCTTCTTGAGGGATTAATGTCTGCATGATGTTGCACTCAGCATTTTAGAGACGTAGGCAGAAACTGATAATTCTCCCAGGGAGCTGTCGTATACGAATTGAGAGCACCTTAGTTGGTACGCCTGAACTATCAAATAAGAAACTGGCTTCAATTAAAAAAAAGAGAGAGAGAATCACGGATCCATGAACCTGAAAACTCCCAGGCTACAATCATGTCTAACTTCTTTGACTCAGAAGAGATCCACTGAACTTTCTCTTGGCTTGCTTTTCTTTCCCAGTATTTACAACTGAAATCCTAAAATTGGATCTCTGTGGCTTTAATTGGCCAAGCATGAGTTATATATCCATATCTGAACCAATTTCAGAGGCCAAGAGGCCTCACTGATAAGGCATAATCTATATGTCCACCCTTGGAACACTGATATGTTATGAATGCATGGACTGAGAGTAGAAGTATTGTACCTTTAAGGGAAAAGAGAGGGGATGGTAGTAGAAAAAGGAAAAAAGTAGATGTTTTCATTAGAAGGAGCTAAGCTAGAGAAGTAGCAGGGGGAATGTATAGGAATCAGCTGGTATGAAAGTTTTTATAGAGGAAGTGATTAGGTTATATGAAGCAGTAGGCACTTATCTGAGAGTATAAGATGAAACAGATTTTTGTCCTGTGTGATTGAGAAAATTATAGAAAGAGTAATAAAAATAGAAGATTTAGGAAAACAACATGACTTGAGAAGAATGAAATCAGTATTGTTTTGGATATGTCGAATTTAGCATGGTATCAAGATACTCAGGAAGATGTTGAAAGAGACATTGGAGATATGGAACTACAACACAGGAGGGAGAATTGAACTAAGAATATAGGTTTGAAAGTTGTACACAAACAAGTGATATTCAGAAGCATGAGATTTTTCAACAGAAAGTGTTATAGATAGAATAGAAGATCAAGAAGATCATTGTAGCATCATTTACAAGTAGGAGACAGGACAAAGAAAGTAGATCAGAGGAGGAACAATCTAAGGAGTTTATGAAACCTACGAAGTTATAGAATCCAAGGCATAGAAAAGGTTATCTAGAAGTGGGTTTAGTATGGAATGCTAAAGCAAATTTCAGTTCAGTTCAGTTGCTCAGTCATGTCTGACTCTGCGACCCCATGGACTGCAGCACACCAGGCTCCCCTGTCCATCACCCACTCCTTGAGCTTGTACAAACTCATGTCCATCAAGTCTGTGATGCCTTCAACCATCTCATCCTCTGTTGTCCCCTTCTCCCCCTGCCTTCAATCTTTTCCAGCATCAGGGTCTTTCCCAATGAGTCAGGTCTTTGCATCAGGTGACCAAAGTATTGGAGATTCACCTTCAGCATTAGTCCTTCCAATGGAGTATTCAGGACTGATTTCCTTTAGGATGGACTGGTTGGATCTCCTTGTAGTCCAAGGGACTCTCAAGAGTCCTCCAGCACCACAGTTCCAAAGCATCAATTCTAAGGCACTCAGCTTTCTTTATAGTCCAACTCTCACATTCATTCATGACTACTGGAAAAACCATAGTTTTGCCTAGAAGGACCTTTGTCAGCAAAGTAATCTCTCTGATTTTTAATATGCTATCTAGGTTGGTCACAGCTTTTCTTTCAAGGAGCAGGTGTCTTTTTATTTAATGGCTATAGTCACCATCTGCAGTGATTTTGGAGCCCAAGAAAAGAAAGTCTGTCACTGTTTCCCCATCTGTTTGCCATGAAGTGATGGGACCGAATGCCATGATCTTCACTTTTTGAATGTTGAGTTTTGAGCCAACTTTTTCACTCCTCTTTCACTTTCATCAAGAGGCTCTTTAGTCCTTCTTCACTTTCTGCCATAAGGGTGGTGTCACCTGTGTATCTAAGGTTATTGATATTTCTCTCAGCACTCTTGATTCCAGCTTGTGCTTCATCCAGCCCGGAATTTCACATGATCTGCTCTGCATATAAGTTAAATAAACAGGGTGACAGTATAGAGCCTTGACGTACTCCTTTCCCAATTTGGAAACAATTCATTGTTCCGTGTCGGGTTCTAACTGTTGCTTCTTGATCTGCATACAAATTTCTCAAGAGGCAGGTAAGGAGGTCTGGTATTCCCATCTGTTTAAGAATTTTCCATAGTTTGTTGTGATCCATACAGTCAAAGGCTTTGGTGTAGTCAGGAAAGCAGAAATAGATGTTTTTTCTGGAACTCATTTTTTCGATGATCCAATGGATGTTGGCAATTTGATCTCTGGCTCTTCTGCCTCTTCTAAATCCAGCTTGAACAACTGGAAGTTCTTGGTTCATATACTGTTGAATCCTAGCTTGGAGAATTTTGAGCATTACTTTGCTAGCATGTGCTGCTGCTGCTGCTGCTAAGTCGAACTTTCTTTGGCATTGCCTTTCTTTATGATTGGAATGAAAACTGACCTTTTCCATGCCTGTGGCCATTGCTTAGTTTTCCAAATTTGTTGGCATATTGAGTGCAGCACTTTCACAGCATCATCTTTTAAGGTTTGAAATAGCTCAGCTGGAATTCCCAGCAACTCACTATGGCTCAGATCATGAACTCCTTATTGAAAATTTGGACTTAAATTGAAGAAAGTAGGGAAAACCACTACACTTTTGATACAGGTATGACCTAAGTCAAATCCCTTACAATTATACAGTGGAAGTGACAAATAGATTCAAGGGATTAGATCTGATAGACAGAGTGCCTGAAGAACTATGGATGGAGGTTTGTGACATTGTACAGGAGGCAGGGATCAAGACCATCCCCAATAAAAAGACATACAAAATGAAAAATGGTTGTCTGAGGAGACCTTACAAATAGCTGAGAAAAGACAAGAACCTGAAGGCAAAGGAGTAAAGGAAATATACCCATTTGAATGCAGAGTTCCAAAGAATAGCAAGGAGAGGTAAGAAAGCCTTCCTCAGGGATCAATGCAAAGAGATAGAGGAAAACAACAGAATGGGAAAGACTAGAGATCTCTTCAAGAAAATTAGAGATACCAAGGGAACATTTCATGCAAAGATGGGCACAATTAAGCACAGAAATGGTATGGACCTAACAGAAGCAGAAAATATTAAGAAGAGGTGGCAGGAATACACAAAAAAACTGTACAAAAAAGAACTTCATGACCCAGATAACCATGATGTGATCACTCATCAAGAGCCAGACATCCTGGAGTGCAAAGTCAAGTGGGCCTTAGGAAGCATCACCATGAACAAAGCAAATTTAAGGAAATGAAAACTAAAAAAGGTCATTTGGCTTTGAAACTAAAAAATCATTGGTGAAATTCAAAAGATCAAATTTTTTTTTTTTTTTTTTTTTTTTTTAGTATGGTGTGGTACTCAACCACAGAACAGAAGGATATATACTGAGCAAATAATCAGATGGAAAAGGAAACAAATATAGAGTGCTCTTAGGAGATTTTGAAGAGGCAGGAAGACATGAAATTGAGTTGTAGGATAACAGCTTGTTTGAAATAATATCTTTAAGAGAGTTTTGAACTTGCTTGTGCTGCTGCTGCTGCTAAGTCACTTCAGTCGTGTCCGACTCTTTGCGACCCCAGAGATGGCAGCCCACCATTTTTTTTTTTTTTTTTTTTTTTTTAGTATGGTGTGGTACTCAACCACAGAACAGAAGGATATATACTGAGCAAATAATCAGATGGAAAAGGAAACAAATATAGAGTGCTCTTAGGAGATTTTGAAGAGGCAGGAAGACATGAAATTGAGTTGTAGGATAACAGCTTGTTTGAAATAATATCTTTAAGAGAGTTTTGAACTTGCTTGTGCTGCTGCTGCTGCTAAGTCACTTCAGTCGTGTCCGACTCTTTGCGACCCCAGAGATGGCAGCCCACCAGGCTCCCCTGTCCCTGGGATTCTCCAGGCAAGAACACTGGAGTGGGTTGCCATTTCCTTCTCCAGTGCATGAAAGAGAAAAGTGAAAGTGAAGTCACTCAGTCTGACGACTGTTAGCGACCCCATGGACTGCAGCCCACCAGGCTACTCCGTCCATTGGATTTTCCAGGCAAGAGTACTGGGGTGGGGTGCCATTGCCTTCCCCGTGAACTTGCTTATAGATCAAGGAAAATGCTCCAACAGACAGGGACAGGTTAAAGTTTCTAGTGTGTGTGCAGATGGGAGGAAGGTACAAGACTGATGGAGCAAGTCTTAGAATAGGTGAAAAATGCAGTTAAGAAACCAAGATGGGTCAACTAGGGTTCACTACCTTCGATGGTAGTGAAATGCCGTCCCTTGAGATGGTAAGAAAGGATACGTGGGAACACATATCAAATGTATTTAGTCCTTTCCTTAAGTATGAAAATAAGAGAAACAGTGGTTGGGGTGGTGTTTTGGGCCCATGGAAAATAGAACATTAGACATTTCCACCATGGGGAGAGGTGTGATAGACAGTCAAACATTGAAGTTGGAGCTACTTGGCTTCATGATTGCTTTCTGCCCCACCCTCATCAACCTGGGATCAGAGATTTTAAAAAAAAAAATTATAATGTGACCTAAGGGTGGGGAGGGGAGCCTGTGAGGGTGGTGCAGAAAGGTAATAATTGGTATTAACCTAAATGGGAAGCAAACTTTGAGAGTCCAGGATAGGTGGGGAAGGAAAAAATAAACCCAAATTCACATAGTTTTTATCACCACCCTAATTTATTAATGTAAAATGTTACTTCAGGATCATGGATTCTTCTTCAACTTTTGCTTCTCTCTTATCCCAAACTTTTAAAAATTGTCATAAAGCTAGAATGATTTAGAAAGGACTTTGCTTCCTGTCTTTTCTCTTTGTTTCAATCACTTATTAGTGCCGCCAGTTATCAAGGGAGCAAATGGTGATCTCCCTGAAGAGGTCACCGTGCTGGTGAACAAGAGTGTGCTGATGGAGTGTTTATCCAGTGGCAGTCCTACACCAAGGAGTTCCTGGCAAAAAAATGGGCAGCCCTTGCTAGAAGATGAGCGTCATAAATTTGTATCTAATGGGAGAATTCTTCAGGTAACAGTAAACAATCTAATTTAAAAGTAGCTCTTTGAGTTTGTATTTTATAATCACTGTGTTGTTGCTTTTAAAAATGATTTGTACTCCTTTATAAATATTTGTGGACTTCCCTGGTAGCTCAGCTGGTAAAGAATCTGCCTGCAATGCAGGAGACCCCGGTTCGATGCCTGGGTTAGGAAGAACCCCGGGAGAAGGGATAGGCTACCCACTCCAGTATTCTTGCCTGGAGAATTCCATGGACAGAGGAGCCTGGTGGGCTTCAGTNAAATATTTGTGGACTTCCCTGGTAGCTCAGCTGGTAAAGAATCTGCCTGCAATGCAGGAGACCCCGGTTCGATGCCTGGGTTAGGAAGAACCCCGGGAGAAGGGATAGGCTACCCACTCCAGTATTCTTGCCTGGAGAATTCCATGGACAGAGGAGCCTGGTGGGCTTCAGTCCCCATTTATGAAAAAAACACATCATAAAAAGGATATAAAATATAATTATTCTTCCTCATTCTTTTCTCATTATCACTGGTGACCACTGTTAACAGTTTTATGTGAATATTTCCAGAATTGATCTGTACATTCAACACACATACACCTAAATTTACTGTAATATGGCCTCTGTGTTAAACATCAATTTATAAGTGAATTATTATAATCTTTTCATTGCATATTTCTGATGATAAGATTCTAGATGGTATAAGGTTCTATGTAGATTAAAATTTGTCCTCTGTTGGCAAAGAGTTGATAATAATGGAAACCATATAAATATCCTGAATTACTGTGTACAAATGGGCATGTCTTATTTTTTTTCTTTTCAAGTGTCCTAAAAGAAAGATAGGCACTTGTAGAAATAACACCAACTCTTTTGTTAGGACACAACTTAAGAAATTATTTCTCAAACATATTAATGATGTTCTGTAGGTCCAAGAATTTAAGCATCAGGGAATCCAACCCAGAACATATCTCATGGAGTTCTTTAAAAAAAAAAAAAAATATATATATATATATATATATATGGGATTCACTGCTTATAAATAATTTTGAATTCTCTAAGTATCTTCTAAACATCATGACTTTTTCTATGTGATGCCCGTACAACGTCTAGCTAAATGCTAAAATATTTCCATTGGCTAGAGCTAAAAGATATGTAGATTGATAGAAATGTCTGCATAATTTAAAAACATAGCTACTATATTAACTCTTGCTGTGTAAAACAAACCACTTCAAACAGCTTAAAATAATAGGGATTTATTCAGCTCACGAGCCTTCTGGTTGACTGGGTGATTTTCTGGTCTTGGCAAGGCTTACTCAAGTATCTACACACTGTGGGTTGAATTTAGAGGCTCTGCTGATCTTAGCTGGGCTCTTGCATGTTTCTGGGGCCTCAGTTGCAATAACTAGGATGATCTTTCCCATGTGATCTCTCACCTTCCAGCAGGCTAATCCTGGTTTCCTCACAGAGTGGTGGCAGGCTTCCAGATGAGTGAGGGGAAGTGCACAAAGCCTAGGTTTGAAATGGAACACTGTCACATCCATCACACTCTGCTGGTCAAAGCTGATCACAAGGCCAACACAAATTCTACATCTTTATCCCACTTCCTGATGGGAGGAATTTCCAGTGATGTAGTCACATGGGCAAGAATGTAGATGGGGAAGTGGGAGAAAGACTTGGGACTTTTCTTAGTCAGTATGCCAGTATGTACAAAATTGCCTTTTCTGATTAGAAATCTTTATAAATATTTATTTAATTGACCTCATAAAAACCAGCATCAGCCATGCTACATATAAAAATTCTTTATTATGTTTAGCTGGTATTAACTAGAAAGAATATGGATTGTTTATTCTCAAAATTGACAAGTTGCTTTCTAAAAAGTTTTAGTTGAAATTGTTTCATTTTCCCCCTTAGGTTCTAAATAGTCAAATAACAGATATCGGCAGATATGTGTGCATTGCTGAGAACACAGCTGGAAGTGCCAAAAAATATTTTAACCTCAATGTTCATGGTAAGAGCTCAGTTCCAAAAACATCTGTTAGAGTATATTTGAAAAAGCAGGAAAACTGTGTTTTAGATTATGTAGGCTTATTTCCTATTTTTTAACTTGAACAATGTGTGGAGCCAGCATTCATTCAATCTTTCCCCTTCTTTCTTTCTTACCACAGCTTATGGGATTTATAAAGTACAAATCTTTTAGGAAGACTGTTTTTATATTATTTCAGTCCCCTAAGACAAAGTAGTTACTCCTATGTATTTGAAAGTTAAAAAAAAAATCAAAATTTGAAATCCCAAAGACTATAAGTTTATATGAAGCAAGAACCAAAAATAGCTCTTCTACTCATGAAAATTTACCCACTGGGCCTGATTGGAACCAGTTTCTGTCCTCAGTTATGGAATTCATGTTGAATTACACCCTCCAGAACTTAATACTCTCCCCAAGGAAGAAAAAGTCACTTTGTGTAGTTAAATAATTCCTAAGAACCATCCATACATCTAATTCATTTATCAAATTTAAAGTTTTCGATAAATGCTAGACACTCCATAAATACTAGTTTTTTTCGCTTTTGCTAAAAATGCTGTTGGATGTCAACCATAAATAATTGTATTTTCGTGACACACAGCTGCTTCCAGAATATTAAATTGGAAATGGTGAACAATTATTATAACAGATTTTCTTTAACTGTTTGATTCACATGGCTCAGCTGGTAAAGAATCTGCCTACAATGCAAGAGACCTGGGTTCGATCCCTGGGTCGGGAAGATCCCCTGAAGAATTCCATGGACTGTATAGTCCATTGGGTCGCAAAGAGTCAGACTCAACTGAGCGACTTTCAGTCACTCTCACTCTGTGTGATTCATATACCAAATTCAAGCTCATTTTGAAAATAGCAGAAATTTGACATTAGTGAAACATTTCTTCTTTCAAAAGACTTTTATTTATCACCATGGATATTCTTTTGTGGTGTGATATGTAGGAAGTATTGATGTCTAGCAATGCCTGGTACTGATGCTGTGTAACAGATTTGAGGCAGTGCTATCTTTGCAGTCCCAGTGCTTAGAAACTTTTGTTGAGTAAATCTGACCAAAATGATAATAATGTATTATGATTTCCCAGAAAAAATGAATTAAACAGTAACAATTGTGAAAGTATACATTCTAATCGATAAAGTACAGTAGAATAAATGTTGAAAAATAAAAGTGTTGATTATTTTTCCTGATTCCCCAAGGCAGGATTCATTTTTCTTTCTTTATGTGGTCAAAAGCATCTTGTAAAAAACCCCAGTTGTAGTAGTTACAGATGCTACCTTATTATCTTTATATGTCTGTATCTTCACCTCTATCTTATAACTGTCTTATAAATGCTGTAGACAAATGGTTATTTCTTATGGACCTTGGTCTTCCTAAGCCTAAGGATAGGTAGTTGCTAAATAAATATTTGTTGTTCCTTGATTATATTTCCTTCATATCCAGTTTCTCTTCTTAATGTATAGCAGAAACATCTGAATTGGGAACCTTGCATGAATTGAGAGGCAGCTGCCATTAGTGTTTACTGTTAAGAATGGAACAGGAGGGCGCTCCTCTTTTGCCAGTTGATGGTGTCTTGATCTCCTTGTTTTCCAGCGGTGCTTGTTCTTGTTGGCCTCTAACCTTCAGTCTGTGGACCTCCAATGTTTTCCAGCCCTCTGTGTCTTTGCTTTCCTTCACATCCAGCTTGACCTTCATTGTTGACCAGCATATTGATTACTGCTCTTAGCCCACGTCTTCTCAGTGTTCTTGCTAGTAAAAGCTCAGGTCCACGTATAGCAACACAACATACTGGCTGTTTGATACCTACAGGATGATGTGCCAGGTGTTTTTATATATGTTACTTTACTTAATTATCTCAACCCCAGGTGGTTGGTCCTATTATATATCTCTCTTACGGATGAAAAAGATGAGCCTCTGTGAGACAAAGTAACGTGGCCAAAGTTACACAGCTGGCAAATACAAAATCAGGATTTTAACTCAGGTAGGCTGCAATCCATGGGGTTGCGAAGAGTCGGACACGACTGAGCGACTTCACTTTTACTTTTTACTTTCATGCATTGGAGAAGGAAATGGCAGCCCACTCCAGTGTTCTTGCCTGGAGAATCCCAGGGANAAATACAAAATCAGGATTTTAACTCAGGTAGGCTGCAATCCATGGGGTTGCGAAGAGTCGGACACGACTGAGCGACTTCACTTTTACTTTTTACTTTCATGCATTGGAGAAGGAAATGGCAGCCCACTCCAGTGTTCTTGCCTGGAGAATCCCAGGGACCGGGGAGGCTGGTGGGCTGCCGTCTGTGGGGTCGCACAGAGTGATTGAAGCGATGCAGCAGCCCCAGCAGTCTGATTCCAGAGGCTCTAAGCTTAGCTGCTTTTCTGTATTACCTCTCAACTGAATTCCATGCCTATACCCAGGTAGGTAACCCTGGCTGGAGAAACTCTTGGCATCAGGAATATTGGAGTTATAAATTCACAGGGACTGCTTGAAATGAGCCCTTTATACTGGCTGGGGCGCATCCTTATGTCTCTGCTTCAGAGTGACTCTCACACCTTCTCGAACGTCAGATGGCCCTGTCTTAACAGGCAGCTGTTAACAAAATAGCAGAGACTACGTGGGTAAACAACAAGAGTTTATTTTCTCACCAGTCTGGAGGCTGGAAAGTCCAAGATCAAGGTTCCAGCAGGATTCAGCTTTGGGGAAGGCTCTTTCTGGCTTGCAGATGACCAGTTTGTCCTCACGAGGCCCTTCCACGAGCACACATGGACAGAAAAAGCAAGGAAGCTTTCAGCCGTCTTATTTTTATAAAGACAGTAATCTGGTAGGATCAGGTTTATGACCTTTATGACCTCATTTATGTTTCACTTCTTCAAGTCCCCATCTTCAAATACAACCACACTGAGAGTTAGGGTTTTAGTATATGAATTTTGGGGGGACACAAACATTTAGTCAGTCACAGCCCACCTCTCACTTTCAGTCAATACCCTTGCCTCCTGTTTTACAGGGAAAAGAGAAGGCATATTGCAGAAACCACTTCTAATTCCTACCATCAAACTGACAATATCAGCTGCATCTGATATTGCCATTTCTTCTTTCCTTCTGTTACAACACAGAATGGAAGAGTTCCTCTGCCTTCCAAAGGCTGACCTGGCTCTAGATCCCTGCCACTACCCCCTCAGAAATCCCACAGTCTCCTCGCTTCCTCTCCAGTATTGAAATTCACACTTTTACTGGCTCTTTCCCAAGAGCACTTAAATTTACTTCTCTCTTCCCTCTTAAAAAATAAAAATAAGAAACTCTCCCTTGGACCTAGTATTTCCCTTCAGCTGCCTCCCTCTCTTTGCCCCTATTTCAAAACAACCTTCTCTAATCGCTGTGTATATTTACCATATACATCTCCTCACTCCTGCTCACTCCTCCCACCAGATTTCACCCCCACATCTCCAATGAAGCTGCTCACTGAATTCAAGAAATGACATCAAAAATCCAGTAGGCAATTTTCCAGGCTTTATCTTTCTTACTTTTGAGCATTTGACATTCTCGAGCATTTGACCATCTTTTTCAAAATTTCCTTCCTTTGGCTTATGTGACACCTACGCCCCTTTTTTATATCTGTCCTTTCCAATCTCTCATTCCCAATTTCCTTTGTTAGTTCCTCCCTTCCTACTCGACTATTACTCCTTATTCTTCTAAGCCCTCAACTTCATTTCTTCAAACTCTTCCTCACGCATCATGTGATCTCATGAATTCCCAAATTTCAGATACCATTTATGTGCAGATAGTTGGCAAAGTTTTATCTCCAGCCAGGGACCCTCAGGAACTCTAGACTCTTCTATTCAGATATTTACTTCTTATCAGTACAAACGTGTGATAGTCATTTGTAAGACCACGTGTATGTAACTGAGCTTATTCCCTTTTCCCCAAAATGTGTTCCTCCCCCAGGGATCTGTGTCTAAGTAAAGGGAATCACCATCTTCCCACTGTTCAAGCCAGGAAAAGGAATGTCATCCTTGATTCCTTCTCCTCCTTAAACCTCACACCCAAAGCACTGAGTCCTGGATATTCTACCACAAAACATCCTGGATCCACTCACTCTTCTGTTCTTTCCGACACCATCCTGAGCATAGCACTGTAACCTTTTGCACTTATCACAGCAATAGTCACCTAACTGGTCTTTCTGAGTCCCTTTTAGCCTTCTCACCAGTTCCCTCCACTGTGGCCAGACTGGTATCTGTTAAGTGAATTTTTGAGTAAACCCTTCTTCTGCTTTCCTTTCCTTGGGCTATGTTTCAGTATTCTTAGTGATGCCCAGAAGACCTTGTAGGACTTGATCCTACTTAGTCCTTATATCTTGTCTACTCTCCAGCCTAACTCCCCAACAACCTTGCTCTTCAAACTCTGGTCAGGTCAGCCTTCTGGTGCCATATTCTTTTCCCCATTTGGACCATTGTATATGCCATGCCATCTTTCTGGAAGATATCCCCATTTTCTGTCTTCTTGGAGAACCCCATGGACAGAGGAGCCTGACAGGCTACAGTCCACAGAGTCACAAAGAGTCGGACACGACTGAGCAACTAAGCACGCACACTTGTAGTGTATCAGAGGGTGGCTAAGAATAGGGCTCTAAACCAGACACCAGTCTCTCCAGTAACTGTGAAACCTTAGGCAAGATGCTAATCTCTCTCTGTCTCAGCTTCCTCATCTATAATAAGAGGATAAGAACTGTATCTAGGCAGTTCTATTTGCAATTTCTTACGGAATCTCCACACTGTTCTCCATAGTGGCTGTACTAGTTTGCATTCCCACCAACAGTGTAAGAGGGTTCCCTTTTCTCCACACCCTCTCCAGCATTTATTGCTTGCAGACTTTGGGATCGCAGCCATTCTGACTGGTGTGAAGTGGTATCTCATTGTGGTCTTGATTTGCATTTCTCTGATAATGAGTGACGTTGAGCATCTTTTCATGTGTTTGTTAGCCATCCGTATGTCTTCTTTGGAGAAATGTCTATTTAGTTCTTTGGCCCATTTTTTGATTGGGTCGTTTATTTTTCTGGAATTGAGCTGTATAAGTTGCTTGTATATTTTTGAGATTAGTTGTATGACCCAGCAATCCCACTGCTGGGCATACA
>SJYX01021954.1:216649-259392 GCA_006410675.1 Oreotragus oreotragus
CAGAATAGAAAGAGACACATGTACCCCAATGTTCATTGCAGCACTGTTTATAATAGCCAGGACATGGAAACAACCTAGATGTCCATCAGCAGATGAATGGATAAGAAAGCTGTGGTACATATACACAATGGAGTATTACTCAGCCATTAAAAAGAATACATTTGAATCAGTTCTAATAAGATGGATGAAACTGGAACCAATTATACAGAGTGAAGTAAGCCAGAAAGAAAAACACCAATACAGTATACTAACACATATATATGGAATTTAGAAAGATGGTAATGAAGACTCTGTATGCAGGACAGCAAGAGAGACGCAGATGTGTAGAGTGGACTTTTGGACTCTGAAGGAGAGGGAGGAGGAGAGGGTGGGATGATTTGGGAGAATAGCATTGAAATATATGTACTTTCATGTAGGAAATGAATTGCCAGTCTGTGTTCGATGCAGGATGCAGGATGCTTGGGGCTGGTGTATGGGGATGATCTGGAGGGATGAAGGGGGGTCATGTTTGGGAGTTCGTGTACACCCATGGCAGATTCATGTCAATGTATGCCAAAACCAGTAGAGTACTGTAAAGTAAAATAAAATAAAATTAAAAAAAAAAAAAGAACTGTATCTAGCACATAAGTTTTATGAGCTTTCAATGAAATGGCATTATGAAGTGTTTAGTGCCTGGCACAGCATAACGACTCAAAAAAATGTTATCTGTCACTTTTTTGCTCAATGTCACTACCACCAAATTATTCTTTATAATCTATTATATTTTTGTACTGCATCAGCGCTTAGCACAGCATATGAAATAAGTATAAATGAATGGTCCTGAAAATTAGTGATTAAAAGTTTGATAGTAATATTTAAAAAGCAATTTTGTCCTTTTGATCTTTTTTTTGTTTTGTTTTTTGATGCTGTTTTAAAACCTAAATCCGAATATAATATATAGAGAGAATAATATATAAAGTATAGTATAATAATAGAGTGTTACATTACATTCTTTATCTAATGTCTTACTATCTTCACTAGCCTGAGCAAGACCTATCTCTGCCTTTAAATCTATTCATTCATTCATATATCCATTCATTTTTAATGCCCATTCATCACTCCTATTCCCACCCCATCCCCACTTCGGAAGTCATTTGAATCCATATTATTCCTTCAATATGCATGTGTTCTTATAAAAAATCTATTGTTCCATAAATGTGTGTTTTAATATGCATAATTGTCATTGCATTGTTAATCTTATTTTTACTCTTCTTTTTTCTGTACTGCTTTTGCTTTTGGAATTCTTTTTTTTTGGTGTTGAACAATAAGATGTTATTTATTTCTTAAATTTTTGCTCATCTTGAAAGTCATTTATTTACATTGTGGAAATTACCTGTATAATTTACAAATAGATACCCTAAAATAAAATGTCTAGTATTACTATAAACAAGAAAATAAAAACTTTTAAGGGTGTAATATGAAAAGCCAGAATATTCAAATATATTTCATAAAAAGCAGTATTAGATCTTTGTACATTGACAAAACCATCTTAAGAACTTCTAATTACATTTTACAAATAAAATGCACAATAATTCTGCCTTTAAAAATTCAAGTATTTTCTTTCAATTGGAAAAAACAAAATTGATGTCCATGAATTTGATGAGGGCATTAGGGAATTCTAAGAAGAAAGGTAAAAACTTAGTATCATTGACTCAGTGCTTTAGCAGAGTACAGTGGTTGGGCTCATATTAATGAATTGGAGTATGTATTATTGATAATCTCATTTTTCACTTGTAATATGTTTAATATTAACATGTTTCACTTTTAATATCTTCACTATTATAGTTCCTCCAAGTATCATTGGTCCTAACCCTGAAAATCTCACTGTTGTGGTGAACAGTTTCATCTCTTTGACCTGTGAGGTCTCTGGTTTTCCACCTCCTGATCTCAGCTGGCTCAAGAATGAACAACCTATCAAGCTAAACACAGACGCTCTCATTGTGCCCGGTAAGGAACTTAGTGCTCTTTTAAAGTAGGCGACACTTTCTCATTTTTCTTTATTTTTAATACAAACGGAATTTCAACTTAGTCTCTTTCCAGACTTTTGTCTTGCCACCTTCATTTGTTCACGTTAAATGCCTCTCTCTAGCCATTTGGGGCCGTTAGCAGGAAACCCTGTAGACTTTGATGAGTTGAGTGGGAATGTACAGTAACAAGATCTGCTGCAAAAACTTATGAAATTTAGGAACAGAACTGCTTACTAATCCCTTGGGGATGATAAGTTTACGAAATAGTGCTTTCATTGGATAAATTCACTGGTTGTTTTTAATCAGTACTAAAGCTCCTGGAGGGTAGATAAATTGGCTAACAGATGATAGCCACTTCCGTACTGTGGGAGATTTAAACCAGAAATACTTAACGTATACTGACTATAGTACAATTATTGTTTACTCAGAAGAATCTGTATAAAACAGTTCTGTTATCCACATTTGGTTACTGGAGATAAATTTTTGTTAATTTCTTCTTTTAGAAGGAAGCAGAGTAAGAAATGGGCTTACCTGGTTGCTTAGATGGTAAAGAGTCTGCCTGCAGTGTGAGAGACCTGAGTTCAATCCCTGGGTGGGGAAGATCCCCTGGAGAAGGGAATGGCAACCCACTCTAGTATTCTTGCTGGAAAATTCCAGGGACAGAGGAGCCTGGTGGGTTATAGTCAATGGGGTCACAAAAAAGAGTAGTTATGACTGAGTGCCTAACACTTTAACTTTCAGAGTAAGTAATAATGAAAGGATCCAAGGAAACGGATTAAATTTTTTCATTTTGTATATGAAATGATTCTATTAATATATATATAGATTTCTCTCTAAGGGAAAGGATATATTTTGTCATTTATCTTATTGATAAACTAGTTATTACAACCATTTCTATACCGCTCTTCAATTTGCACTATATTTGCCCACAGGTGGTCGAACTTTGCAAATTATCCGGGCCAAGGTATCTGATGGTGGTGAATACACTTGTATAGCTATCAACCAAGCTGGGGAAAGCAAGAAAAAAGTTTCCCTGACTGTTTATGGTTTGTTTATACTCTTCTCATAAGAGTCTTTCATTTTTAAACTGCTATTAGGTATTTTCTATCTGAGCATCTTAATGGAAAAAACAAAACCTCTGTTTTCTTCCTTCAGTGCCCCCAAGCATTAAAGATCATGGAAGCGAATCTCTTTCTGTAGTTAATGTAAGAGAGGGGACCTCAGTTTCACTAGAGTGTGAATCGAATGCTGTCCCACCTCCAGTCGTCACCTGGTATAAGAATGGACGGATGTTAACAGAGTCTGCTCAGCTGGAGATTTTGGCCGATGGACAAATGCTGCACATCACAAAAGCTGAGGTGCATCTTTTTTTCTTGTTTGTGTGTCGTGTGTGACTCCTTGGTGGGATTATGGAAGAGAGAACTGGAAGTTGTATCTTTCCTTTGCTACACTAAAAAATTATTTTCATTAAAAAAAAAATAACATCATCAATGCCATTATCTTCATTTTTTCATTTAAAAGAAAAAGCAGGATTATAGAAGGCAATTAGGACTGGGGCATTTGAGCATAAAGATGACTGATGATTTAATCTACACTCGAACAGTGAGATTGGTCATCTGTAACTCAATGGAGCACATACAATAGTATCTTTTTCTTTTAGGTATCTGACACAGGCCAGTATGTATGTAGAGCTATAAATGTAGCAGGACGGGATGATAAAAATTTCCACCTCAATGTATATGGTGAGCATCTGCCTCTAATACAAGTCTTTTTTCCCCCAGATATGCAAATGAAAGAAAGTATCCTGAATTAACTTAATGAGGACACATGATGTTCTTCTGTCTTTTTACAGTGCCACCCAGTATTGAAGGGCCTGAAAACCAAGTCACTGTGGAGACAGTCAGCAATCCTGTTACTTTAACATGTGATGCTACTGGAATCCCACCTCCCTCCATAGCATGGTTGAAGAACCACAAACCCATAGGTAATGTAGCTGTGCATTTCTTATGATTGTTTCCTTTTGCTCCTCATTCATTAGGTTAATAAACTAGCACATGCTCAGTACTGTGCACATAGCTATGTTAGTTCAGAAAGCCTTATGTACTATAATATAAACTTACAAAAGAATCTTCTTTTACAGAGATTTTTCTCCTTGTCTTTTTCAAAAAATAAGGCCGTCCTTTAAAATCAAAGTACAAAGGGAGGACTTTTAAGAAATACATTTATCACATAAAGTCAGACATTTTTATGGTGAATTGTAGAGATGTTAAAATCAAAGCTTTTTTATGATTTGCTTTGTTTCTACCACTAGAAAATTCTGGCTCACTGGAAGTTCATATTTTGTCTGGGGGAAGCAAACTCCAAATTGCCAGGTCCCAACATTCAGATAGTGGAAACTATACATGCATTGCCTCAAATATGGAGGGAAAAGCACAGAAAAATTACATTCTTTCAATTCAAGGTATGTGGGGTACACTCTGATCTGTCTTCAGTTTCCTTATTCCATTCAATTTATAGTACAAAATAAGTGTATATCTAAACAGATAATTTATAATTGATTCAAAATATCTCTTTTGTGTGTTTTGGATACTGTAGTCTTTTCAGTTTATTGAGATTTAAGTGATGTAAAGAACCATATAATTTTAGAGTACACGGCATAATGATTTGACTTACAAAACATCTTTTTTTTTAAGATTTTGTTTTATGTGCACCATTTTTTAAAAGTCTTTATTGAATTTATTACGGTATTGCTTCTGTTGTTTTATGTTCTGGTTTTTTGGTCACGAGGCACAAGACATTTAGATCTTAGCGTCCCAGGCAGGGATCAAACCTGTACTTCCTGCATTGTAAGGTAAAGTCTTAACCCCTGGGCCATCAGGAAAGTCCCCAAAATATCTTTAGATAAACAAAAAATACTGTGAATTTTCTGTCCTACACTTACCAGCAGGTAGTGTTTTCATGAAAATGTACATAAATGTGAAGAAAAGAGTAGTAGAAATTTCAAAATCTGTTTTTTCATGTGTCCTGAAATGTGTACCTTCCTATAGTGTATTTACTTGTTCTCTTAAAGCTGGAATAATTTATTTTGATACTAAGCCTATAGAGTCTCTACTTATATAGATATGTAAGATTTATCTCATGAAGAGATTAAATATGTCCTAATTATTGGTCAAGGAATGGGTAAATTTAAATAATCATGAATCTAATTGGAGGTGAGAATAAAGAGCATTGATTTATCCAAGAAATACTTAATTAACATCTATTATGTTCCAGCATAGAATTGAGCACTGCAGGGAGAACTTGCATCTTTTTGATGTTCACCAAACCTTTGGGTATTATTTTCAGCCTACTTTTTAAATTGAAGTGGAAGTCTAACTTGAAACCAAGTTGAAATGCTTGCTTTTTCCAATTTCATTATAATTATTGTGAAAAGAATTTGTCCTAAGTTTGTCCAATGCAATTGTGAATATGTATTATCTACTTGCTGTGTGCTCTGCTGAAACTAACCACAGAAAATTTGAAATTTTTTCCAGTTTTATTGAAATATAATTGACATGTAACATTGTATAGGGCTTCCCGTTCTTAACTCAGAGGTAAAGAATCCACCTGCCAATGCAGGAGACATGGGTTCAGTTCTGGGATGGCTGGTTATAATCTTTATAGCTAAAATTTCCCAAAATAAATCACCTTCTGTAACCTTTGTATTATCACAAGGAAGAGGAAATGGCAACCCACTCCAGTATGCTTGCCTGGGAGATCCCATGGACAGAGGGGCCTTCTCGGCTACAGTCCATGGGGTCGTAAAGAGTTGGACACCATATGGTGACTGAGCATGCACCAACATTATACAAGTTTAACGTGTACAACATAATGATTTTATATATGTATATGCTGCAAAATGATCACCACAGTAAGATTAAAATCCATCAGTGAAAAATTGAAATTAAAGAAAAATCAAAATTAGTTTATGAGTATCAGTGGTTTTTCCTATTAGTGATGCTGAAGATTTTAGAAGCACAAAAGGAAATAGAGCTGTTCAGAGATTCAGTGTCAGAAATTACATGCCTAATTTATGTTTAATGCATTAATAATAATAGATGCCACTCAGGGAGTATGTGGTATGATCAAAGATTTTTACCAGACGTTTTGTATGTGTCTTAAGACTATATAGAGGCTATATATGTACGTGAGGCCTAGTCCATGCTATGCCTTTGTTGTTGTTTTAGCTGCTAAGTTGTGTCTGACTCTTTTGCGACCCCATGGACTGTAGCCCGCCAGGCTCCTCTGTCCGTGGGATTTCCCAGGCAAGAATACTGGAGTGGGTTATTATTTTCCTTCTTCAGGGAATCTTCCCAACACAGGGATTGAACTCACGTCTCCTGTATTGGCAAGTGGGTCCTTTACCACTGAGCAACCCNCCCATGGACTGTAGCCCGCCAGGCTCCTCTGTCCGTGGGATTTCCCAGGCAAGAATACTGGAGTGGGTTATTATTTTCCTTCTTCAGGGAATCTTCCCAACACAGGGATTGAACTCACGTCTCCTGTATTGGCAAGTGGGTCCTTTACCACTGAGCAACCCAAGAGCCTGCTTTCCTGTATTTGACACTTATTATGGGATGTCTCATTAGCATTCTTATGATTCAACTTCTTTGGTAAATATAAACTTAGTGTAATTATTATTATCTTCTGGGCAACTGAAATGAGATTTGGAGAGATTATGTAGTGGTGTCTTGGTAAATATCTAACAATTGACTCTGCAAATAAAATGGTCTTGACTTGGAACCAGTTATCTGTCAGTTTCTGTGGTGTGAGTATTCCCACGGTGGCCCATTTCAAGCTACCACTTGAAATGATGGCACTGAACATGGATTTGTAAAGATATGCAAATCTGGCTCTTGCAACTTGGTGTGAACTGCCTCCACTATATGAACCACACCACTGTAATTATTAAGAAGAGTAATTCAAATGTGTTTCTAATAGAACTGTCAATATTTTCATTATCCACCATTTTTTAATTGAATCATTAAAGTGAGGAAGAAAGATGCTAGTAAAAGAAATAGAGATGATTGAATCTTGAATAATAAGCTATTTGTTGTTCAGAATAAAGAGTATTTAAACTGTATCATAGAGAAAGAAATACTCAATTCAGATACCTTTCTCAGACTTAATGCTAAACTTTTATAAAACAGATTCTCCTGAATTGTATTAATTCTGAGCTATTTATAGAGGCTTTAATCAGGAGTCATTCTCTCTGGCCAAGAATGGTGTCCATGAGGTAGATGTGTCAACAACCCCTATGACTAAATAATTATATCAACTTACAGTGTAATAAGAATATTGAAGTGATTCCTATACTTATTTTTCAGGTAATTTCTGACAATGGCGTGAGTTTGATCTTGAACCACAATCTAGGAAGAATATGATATAAAAATGGCATATTGTTCTATGATTCTGTTTTATTCATAGAATTTGCATTCTTATGCCTTGATCATGAAAGTCTTAATTATTTCTCCAAAGTTCCTCCAAATGTTGCTGATGCTGAGATTCCAAGTGAAGTCAGTGTCCTTCTTGGGGAAAACGTTGAGCTGGTCTGCAATGCAAATGGCATTCCCACCCCACTTATTCAGTGGCTTAAAGATGGAAAGCCCATAGTTAACAGTGAAACAGAAAGAATTCGGTATGTGTAAAAAGAATCTTTGTGTCATTAATTGTAATGTCTTCTACAATGCTTTATGCTTCAAATTTCACATGAATAATAGTGAATTCAGTCTCTTTGGAACTTGGCTACCATTATATTCAGAAAGAAAAAGGATACAGTTTTAGAGAGCTGGACACAGATATTCTCTTGGGACAATCATTCAAAAGTATTTGTGTATGCATGTGTTCTTTATCTTTCAACTCTGTGTTATAAAATCTCCCTACATGTTCATTTCTGCAAGTGTTAGTTAGCTGTTGTAGACTTTATTCCTCTAATTCCAGAACATTTATACCAAAGTCTACATCATAAAAATAATTAGTTCTTCTTTCTTACTAATATCAAATCAATTTCATCCTACAAACGATTCATCAGTCATCTCTTAGATGTGATTTTGTGTCCTGAAATCACCAAACCACCAGACATGCCAATAGTGCTTGGCTCATTTTGAAAAAAAGATACTATCATCATAACCTGGTTCATCCCTTATAATGAGTCCGAATGCCGTTTTTAGTTGACTCTTCCTGCCACAAACCTCATAGAGATGGAATGATAAATGTTACAGGCTTCCTGATACTTTCAACAAATGTATTTTGAAGGACAATCCATTATTCTATACTCTGCGAGATTACTTCTTCACAAAGTCTCATAATATATACACACCAGAGTAACTGTAATCACTTGAAGAATTATATATACCTTGTGTGCACACTTAGTCACTCAGTCATGTCTGACTCTTTGCGACCCCATGGACTGAGGCCTGCCAGGCTCCTCTGTCTGTTGGATTTTTCAGGCAAGAATCCTGGAGTGGGTTGCCATTTCTTTCTCTAGGGGATTTTCCTGACTCAAGTATCAAACCCACGTCTCCTACATTGGCAGGTGGATTCTTTACCACTGAACCGCCTGCGAATCCCTTATATATACCTCAGCAGGCATTAATTAAATGTATTACAAACTTTATTACAATATTTTAAATTTAGGGGTTTGCAGTATATTTTCTAATCAATGAATTGAATGTACACAATTTATGGAAAAATAAATTTTTTTCCTGAAGTTTTATGTTAAAATTTATATTAGTCCCCTTTACAAGATGAGGTGAATTGCCAAATAATGTTTTAGTTTAGGGGTACATTTTGCATTTCACTTCTCTGGTTGGACATCCCTCAAAAGTTAACCAATATTTAATTATTTTTATTAAATCAGCTGTGATATCAACCCAGTTCCAAACCAAGTACTAGATAGTTGGTGGGACTTTAAGTTATGCTAAAAGGTAATATTTATACCTAGGAATTTAGGATCTATTACCTCTCCTCTTATATTAAGATCTCAAAATATTTATTCTTATTTTCAATTTTTGGATTATTTGTTCCCAGCTCCACAACATATGTAGGTTTATGAGGGGCTAATTTATCCGCCAAATGAAGTAATTTTTCCAAAGTCAACTTAGTGTTTTCCTTTAGTCATGGCAGCTTGCTTTTTGTTTATTCATATGGTTAAATTCATGGAATTTAAAAATTTATGTTTTGAAAGAAAAAATAAAATAGACCCAGATAATAAAATTGTAATTCTCAATAATTATATTTAATAATATGATATAGTAGAAATGGAGTATTTACTCTTTACACTGGGAGAATCTAATAAAATGACTATTGTAAGAATAACTGTAGATAGTAATTTAATCTCTTCATAAAACATAGGAAGTTTTATATGATAACAAATGGTGTGTGAATAGAATCAGTAATGTAATAATCCTAATTTAGATATCATTGATAATGTAATCATATTGTTATATTCACTATCATGTAATTCAAAGAGAAAGCTATAGCAATTTGTGGGAAAACATTTGCAAACGACACCCATACATAAATACTAAGCTGTTGTCACTGTTTAAATAAGTTATTCCATCTTGCTCCTTCAGTTCAGTTCAGTCGCTCAGTCATGTCCGACTCTGCGACCCCATGAACCGTAGCACCCCAGGCCTCCCTGTCCATCAACAACTCCCGGAGTTCACGCAAACTCATGTCCACTCGAGTTGGTGATGCCATCCAACCATCTCATCCTCTGTCATCCCCTGTTCCTCTTGCCCTCAATCTTTCCCAGCATCGGGTTCTTTTCAAATGAGTCAGCTCTTTCTCATTAAGACTAATACTAAGTTGTTTATAGCTAGATTTTTCACTTTAACTTCTCATTGAAACATTATAAACATTCTTCAGTTTTTATACCAAAATTTTTATAATTTTAATTTAATTCCAACCTTATACTGATAAGTAATGACAAAACATTCTATTTCTGAGAAAAATATGCCTTTGCCCGTGATTTGGATAGACAAATTCCTGATGTTGTTCATTTCCTTTTCCTCAGAAGGAGACAGTGGGTATATGATACCCATTACTGTAGAAGTTTAGTTGGTTACCTGAAATCACCTTCAGTTTCACTAGCTCTGATTTCCATGTGCTTAATGAAAAAGATTTGGACCATTATATCCAAGATGAAGATGCATTTTAGCGTGACTCTTTTTTTCTTTTTAAGAATATAATAATCCAAGTGAGTTTTCCAGAAATAGCTAGCTCCATACAAATCATCTCAGTGCATCTGTTATACTCTCTCCTACAGGGTGACTGCAGACGGCAGCACGTTAAACATTTACGGAGCTCTCCCATCCGACGTGGGGAAGTACACGTGTGTTGCTACTAATCCTGCTGGAGAAGAAGACCGGATTTTTAATTTAAATGTCTATGGTAAATATGAAATTTCATCCTCTTTTGGTTATGCCGCCTTAGAATCTATCAGACGAAATGAAGCTGTAGGTGTCTGAAGCATTTAGTTCTAAAATCTAATGTCCTTGTTATTTCCTTTTAGGATATAAAGCAGAAATATGAGTAAATGTAGTTGAATGATTTGAACTAGTAATAAACCCATTCCCTCCTCTCTCATTTTCTGCATGACATAGTTCCACCTGCAATTAGGGGTAATAAAGAAGAAGCAGAGAAATTAATGGCTTTGGTGGATACCTCAATAAATATTGAATGCAGAGCCACAGGAGTACCTCCACCACAGATAAACTGGCTAAAGAACGGACTTCCTCTCCCTCTCTCCTCCCATATCCGGTTGCTGTCTGGAGGACAAGTTATCAGGTCAGCTTTTATTGTGTGTGATTTGCTACACAGAGTTACTGTAATTGTAAACCTTAACTTTGGTAAACTTGTAAAGTTGGTAAAGTTGGCTCCCTGATAAAGAATCCACCTGCAAGAGATGCAAGAGACCTGGGTTCAATCCCTGGGCTGGGAAGATCCCCTGGAGGAAGAAATGGCAACCCACTCCAATATTCTTGCCTGGGAAATCCCATGGACCAAGGAGTCTGGTGGGCTACAGTCCATGGGGTCGCAAGAAAGTTACATCACTTAGCTAGTAAGCAACAACAGCTTCATCTAAATAATGTTTTTAAAATGTCCTTTCCTACATTTTTTACTTTTGTTTTCCTTTCAGTTTTTTGTTTTTTAGAAGAGGGAGAATGGCAGCTATAAATTTGAAATGCTTTATTATTATTTAAATGTTCATGTTTTACTAAATTTGTATACAATAGGTCATTCATAGACATATCTATCGTATATACATTTTTCAAGAGCTGCTATTTTAGCTAAAACTTTGTATGGCAAAATGATGGGAAGATGCTTACTATAAGCATGTGATTTTCGTCATTCTCTGTTAATATGTATTTGAAAAATATTCATCTTACATTGTGTTACATTTTCAGTGGCTTACTCTTAGTGCCAATCAGCTTTGTCAAATAAATTTCACTGGAGGCGTCTATGTTTTGCGATAGATGGTTATAATCTTTATAACTAAAATTTCCCCAAATAAATCACCTTCTATAATCTTGTATTACCACAAGTATTTTTATTTGTATATATTGATCAAATGTCAGATTATGAAGTGGGATGAAATTATGAAGTGTTGGGTCAAATTGTTTTTCAGGATTGTGAGAGCTCAGGCATCCGATGTTGCTGTGTATACTTGTGTGGCATCCAACAGAGCTGGGGTGGACAATAAACATTACAGTCTTCAAGTTTTGGGTATGTTACCAGAATCGTCCGTATTACTTTACTATGTGTCCAATATTAAGCAACAGGTTTAATTTAAATATTGACATATCAGGAAAGATTGGTAAAATAGTATCTTACTAACTAGGGCAGAATGCCTTTCTTCCCAGGGGATACGTATATATTGAAGCATACTGTCTGTCAAAATACTTTTGTAACCTAGAATTTAGCATTAAATGAAATGTCAATTTTTTAAAATAGCATTTCAATCCAGACACAAGACCAGTCTTTTCGTACAAAAAGACAGTTAAGACTGTTTTCTAATGTGTTATCATCTGAGAGTCTTTAAAATATGAATGGATATTTGTGTGTATACTAAATATCTGTCTGTTATGTTAGACAGAGATAGAACTTAAAACATTCCACTTCTCAAGATTTCTTAGACCAGAGAGTTCACAATCCCCAAGAACATCTCAGAAGAGTTAAGTAACTATTTACCATAGGCTAAAAATGATTTATGTTGGATTATATAAAATTGACTCTGGAACGTATTATTTTGTTTATTCCACACAAGGTAGTTGAAAGTATACTTCTGGAAAATATCAGTTCAGTTCAGTCACTCAGTCATGTCTGAATCTTTGCAACTCCATGGACTGCAGAATGCCCAGCCTCCCTGTCCATCACCAACTCCCGGAGTTTACTCAGACTCATGTCCATTGAGTTGGTGATGTCATCCAACCATCTCATCCTCTATCGTCCCCTTCTTCTCCCGCTTTCTATATTTCCCAGCATCAGGGTCTTTTCTAATGAGTCAGTTTCTCGCATCAGGTGGCCAAAGTATTGGAGTTTCAACTTCAGCATCAGTACTTCCAATGAATATTCAGGACTAATTTCCTTTAAGATGCACTGGTTTGATCTCCTTGCAGTCCAAGGGACTCTCAAGAGTCTTCTCCAACACCACAGTTCAAAAGCATCAATTCTTCGGTGCTCAGCTTTCTTTATAGTACAACTCTCATATCCATACATGACTACTGGAAAAACCATAGCTTTGACTAGATGGACCTTTGTTGGCAAAGTAATGTCTCTGCTTTTTAATATGCTTGGTCTATGTTGGTCATAACTTTTCATCCAAGGAGCAAGAGTCTTTTAATTTCATGGCTACAGTCACCATCTGCAGATATCTTGGAGCCCCCAAAATAAAGTCTGTTACTGATTCCACTGTTTCCCCATCTATTCGCCATGAAGTGATGGGACCAGATGCCATAATCTTAATTTTCTGAATGTTGAGTTTTAAGCCCACTTTTTCACTCTTCTCTTTCACTTTCATCAAGAGGCTCTTTAGTTCTTCTTCACTTTTTGCCAAAAGGGTGGTCTCACCTGCGCATCTGCGGTTATTGATATTTCTCCCGGCAATCTTGATTCCAGATTGTGCTTCATCCAGCCCAGCGTTTCTCATGATGTACTCTGCATATAAGTTAAATAAGCAGGGTGACAATATACAGCCTTGACGTACTCCTTTTCCTATTTGGAACCAGTCTGTTCCAACCATGTCCTGTTCTAACTATTGCTTCCTGACCTGCATACAGATTTCTCAAGAGGCAGGTCAGGTGGTCTGGTATTCCCATCTCTTTCAGAATTTTATAGTTTGTGGTGATCCACACAGTCAAAGGCTTCTACCGTAGTCAATAAAGCAGAAGTAGATGTATTTCTGGAACTCTCTTGCTTTTTCAATGATCCAGCAGATGTTGACAATTTGATCTCTGGTTCCTCTGTCTTTTCTAAAACCAGCTTGAATATCTCGAAGTTCATGGTTCATGTACAGTGGAAGCCTGCCTTGGAGTATTTTGAGTATTACTTTACTAAAGTGTGAGATGAGTCCAGTAGTTTGGTAGTTTGAGCATTCTTTGGCATTGCCTTTCTTTGGGATTGGAATGAAAATTGGCCTTTTTCAGACCTGTGGCCACTGATGAGTTTTCCAAATTTTGCTGGCATATTGAGTGCAGCACTCTCACAACATCATCTTTCAGGATTTGAAATAGCTCAAGTGGAATTCCATCACCTCCACTAGCTTTGTTCATAGTGATGCTTTCTAAGGCCCACTTGACTTTGCATTCCAGGATGTCTGGCTCTAGGTAAGTGATCACACCTTCATGGTTATCTGGGTCATGAAGATCTTTTTTGTACAGTTTTCCTGTGTATTCTTGCCACCTCTTAATAACATCTTCTGCTTCTGTTAGGTCCATACCATTTCTGTCCTTTATCAGCCCATCTTTGCATGAAATGTTCCCTTGATATCTCTAATTTTCTTGAAGAGATCTCTAGTGTTTCCTATTTTATTGTTTTCCTCTATTTCTTTGCATTGATCACTTAGGAAGGCTCTCTTATTTCTCCTTGCTCTTCTTTGGAACTCTGCTTTCAGATGGATATATCTTTCCTTTTCTCCTTTGCATTTCACTTCTCTTCTTTTCTCAGCTATGTGTAAGGCCTCCTCAGACAACTATTTTGCCTTTTTGCATCTCTTTATCTTGGGGATGGTCTTGATCCCTGTCTCCTGTACAGTGTCACCAACCTCCATCCATAGTTCTTCAGGCACTCAGTCTATCAGACCTAATACCTTGAATCTGTATGTAACTTCCACTGTATAATTGTAAGGGATTTGATTTAGGTCATACCTGAATGGTCTAGTGGTTTTCCCTACTTTCTTCAATTTAAGTCTGAATTTGGCAATAGGGAGTTCATGATCTGAGCCACAGTCAGCTCCCAGTCTTGTGTTTGCTGACTTGTATAGAGCTTCTCTNTGGAATTCCATCACCTCCACTAGCTTTGTTCATAGTGATGCTTTCTAAGGCCCACTTGACTTTGCATTCCAGGATGTCTGGCTCTAGGTAAGTGATCACACCTTCATGGTTATCTGGGTCATGAAGATCTTTTTTGTACAGTTTTCCTGTGTATTCTTGCCACCTCTTAATAACATCTTCTGCTTCTGTTAGGTCCATACCATTTCTGTCCTTTATCAGCCCATCTTTGCATGAAATGTTCCCTTGATATCTCTAATTTTCTTGAAGAGATCTCTAGTGTTTCCTATTTTATTGTTTTCCTCTATTTCTTTGCATTGATCACTTAGGAAGGCTCTCTTATTTCTCCTTGCTCTTCTTTGGAACTCTGCTTTCAGATGGATATATCTTTCCTTTTCTCCTTTGCATTTCACTTCTCTTCTTTTCTCAGCTATGTGTAAGGCCTCCTCAGACAACTATTTTGCCTTTTTGCATCTCTTTATCTTGGGGATGGTCTTGATCCCTGTCTCCTGTACAGTGTCACCAACCTCCATCCATAGTTCTTCAGGCACTCAGTCTATCAGACCTAATACCTTGAATCTGTATGTAACTTCCACTGTATAATTGTAAGGGATTTGATTTAGGTCATACCTGAATGGTCTAGTGGTTTTCCCTACTTTCTTCAATTTAAGTCTGAATTTGGCAATAGGGAGTTCATGATCTGAGCCACAGTCAGCTCCCAGTCTTGTGTTTGCTGACTTGTATAGAGCTTCTCTATCTTTGGCTGCAAAGAATATAGTCAGTCTGCATTCAATATTGACCATCTGGTGATGTCCGTGTGTAGAGTCTTCTCTTGTGTTTCTGGAAGAGGATTTAATATCTGGAATACATTATTATAATAAATTGAAGGTGAAAGTCTAAACTGTTAAAAACTGACCAAATTTAAATCACATTTAGTTTTGTATGTTCAACAAGGAAAAGAGTCCTGAGAGCTTATTATTAATATTTTGCAAAGTTAGTAATTCGCCTGTAACACATGTTTTTATAGTAAAGTCATTAATTAATTATATGCTGTTTTAAATTCTATAATTTTATAGATCACAGAAACACTATAGAACTAAGTGAACCATTTAAATTTTTAGTCTAAATTGCTATCAGATAATAATAGATACATAATTTTGTTTTCTGTATAGTACCACCAAGTCTGCACAGTGGGATGAGGACAGAGGAAATCACAATTGTCAAGGGCAGTTCCACCTCCATGACATGTTTTACTGATGGAACCCCAGCTCCCAGGATGTCCTGGCTTAGAGATGGTCGCCCTCTGGGGCTAGATGCCCATCTGTCAGTCAGCTCTCAAGGAATGGTCCTTCAGCTCATCAAAGCAGAAACTGAAGATTCGGGACGGTACGCCTGCATTGCCTCGAACGAAGCAGGAGAAGTCAGCAAACACTTTATCCTGAAGGTCTTGCGTGAGTAAAATAATTGGGAAACATGTCATAATAAAGACAATAAGTGTAATCTTCAGAATCACTGGCTATGGGACAAAATTTTAAAAATTTCATTGTACTCCATATTTCTGTTCTACACTTCACCTACGTTTACTTTTATCTGAAGCATGTTAAATTATTGTTTCTTCTCTGTATAAAAGGATGAGCCCTACTATTTATAAAACAGCATTCACTGACCAAGTCATACGACTAATAGATAAGTAGTTTTTTTATTTTTTCCAAGAATTAAAATCCCCCTTCATGCGTAGCAGCCTTGTCATGGTGAAGGGGCTTGCATAACTCAATGAAGCTATGAGCCATGCCTTGCAGGGCCACCCAAGGTGGATGGGTCAGAGCGAAGAGTTTTGACAAAACATGGTCCACTGGGGGTAGAAATGACAACCCACTCCATTATTCTTGCCATTAGAACACAGCAAATAGTGTGAAGAGCAAAAAGATATGACACCGAAAGATGAGCCGCCCCCAAGTAGAAGGTGCCCAGTATGCTAGGCAAAGAGCGGAGGGCAGTTACTAATAGCTCCAGAAAGAATGAAGTGGCTAGGCCAAAGCAGAACAGTGCTCAGATGTGTACATGTCTGGTGGTAAAAGTAAAGTCTGATGCTGTAAAGAACACTATTGCATAGGAACCCGGAATGTTAGGTCCATGAACCAATATAAATTGGATGTGGTCAAGCAGGAGATGGCAAGATTAAACATCAACATCTTGGCAATCAGTGAACTAAGATGGTCTGGAATGGGTGAATTTAATTCAGATGACCAATATATCTACTACTGTGGGCAAAAATCTCTTTGAAGAAATGGAATAGCTCTCATAGTCAACAAAAGAGTCCAAAATGCTGTACTTGAACTGTGGCTCACATTATGAGCTCCTTATTGCCAAATTCGGGCTTAAATAGAAGAAAGTAGAGAAAAACCACTAGGCCACTCAGGTGTGACCTAAATCAAATCCCTTATGATTATACAGTGGAGGTGACACATAGATTCAAGTGATTGATCTGGTAGAGTGCCTGGGCAGAAGTTCATAACATTGTACA
This sequence comes from Oreotragus oreotragus, assembly GCA_006410675.1. Taxonomy (NCBI): domain Eukaryota; kingdom Metazoa; phylum Chordata; class Mammalia; order Artiodactyla; family Bovidae; genus Oreotragus; species Oreotragus oreotragus. Next base: position 233,710 of record SJYX01021954.1, read on the forward strand.
GGAAGCAGTGACCAAAACCAGCCCAAAGGAAAAAAATACAAGAATGCAGAGTGGTTGTCTGAGAAGGCTTTACAAATAGTTGAGGAAAAGAAGAAAGGTGAAAGGCAAGGAAGAAAAGAAAAGATGTATACCCAACTGCAGAGTTCCAGAGAATAGCAAGGAAAGATAAGGGCTTCTTAAATAATAGTGCAAAGAACTCTTCAAGCAAATTGGAGATATCAAGGGAACATTTCATGCAAGGATGGGCTCAGTAAAGGATGGAAATGGTAAGGACCTCACAGAAGCAGACGAGATTAAGAAGAAGTGGTAGGAATATACAGAAGACCCATACACCAAAGGTCTTAATAACCCTGATAACCATGATGGTGTGGTCAGTTACCTAGAGCCAGACATCCTGGAGTATGAAGTCAAGTGACCCTTAGGAAGCATTACTACAAACAAAGCTACTGGAGGTGATGAAATTCCAGGTGAGCTACTCAAAATCCTAAAATCCTAAAGATTATTTTAAAGATGATGCTATTAAAGTGCTACACTCAATATGTAAGCAGATTTGGAAAACTCAGCAGTGGCTACAGGACTGGAAAAGGTTTGTTTTCATTTCAATCCAAAAAAAGGGCATTGCCAAAGAATGTTAAAACTACCATACAATTGCACTCATTTCACAAGATAGCAGAGTTTATGCTCAAAATCCTTCAAGCTAGGCTTTAGCAGTACATGAACCAAGAGCTTCCAGATGTTTAAGCAGGATTTAGAAAAGATAGAAAAACCAGAGATAAATTGTTAACATTTGTTGGATCATGGAGAAAGCAAGGGAGTTCTGAAAAAAGATTTGCTTCTGCTTCATTGACCACATGAAAGCCTTTGACTGTGTGGATCACAACAAACTGTGGAAAATTTTTCAAGAGATGGGAATACCAGACCACCNCTGAAAAAAGATTTGCTTCTGCTTCATTGACCACATGAAAGCCTTTGACTGTGTGGATCACAACAAACTGTGGAAAATTTTTCAAGAGATGGGAATACCAGACCACCATACCTGTCTCCTAAGAAACCCAAATGCAGGCCAAGAAGCAACAGTTAGAACCTCATGTGGAACAACTGACTGGTCAAAATTGGTAAAGAAGTATGACAAGGCTGTTCATTGTCACCCTGTTAATTTAACTTCTCTGCAGAGTACATCGTGCCAAATGCCAGGCTGGTGAACCACAAGCTGGAATCAACATTGCTGGGAGGAATATCAACAACCTCAGATATGCAGATGATACCACTCTAATGGCTGAAAATGAAGAGGAACTAAAGAGCCTCTTGATGAGGGTGAAACAGGAGAGTGAAAAACCTGGCTTGAAACTCAGCATTAAAAAAAATAATAAGATCAAGGCATCGGGCCCCATCACTTCATGGCAAACAGAAGAGGAAAAAGTGGGAGTGACAGATTTTTTTCCCCCTTGGGCTCCAGAACCACCATGGATGGTGACTGCATGCATGAAATTAAAAGAAACTTGCTCCTTGGAAGGGAAGCTAGGACAAACCTAGCATGCTGAGTCACTAGTCGTGTACAACTCTTTGCAACCCAGTGGACAGTAGTCCACCAGGCTCCTCTGTCCCTGGGATTCTCTAGGCAAGAATACAGGAGTTGATTGCCATGTCATCCTCCAGGGGATTTTCCCAACCCAAGGGTTGAACCCACATCTCTTACGTCTCCTATAGAGGCAGGCGGTTCTTTACCAATGGTGCCACCTGGGAAGCCCTAGACAGAATATTAAAATGCAGAGACATCACTTTGCCAACAGAGTTCTGCATAGTCAGATTTACGGTTTTTCCAGTATTCATGTACGGATGTTAGAGCTGGACCACAAAGAAGACTGAGCACCAGAGAATTGGTGCTTTTGACTCATGCTGCTGGAGAAGACTCTCGAGAGTCCCTTGGGCTGCAAGGAAATCAAACCAGTCAATCCTAAAGGAAATCAACTCTGAATGTTTATTGGAAGAACTGAGGCTGAAGCTCCAGTACTTTGGCTACCTGATACAAAGAGCCAGCTCACTGGAAAAGACTCTGATGCTGGGAAAGATTAAAGGCAAAAGGAGAAGGGGAGGCAGAGGATGAGATGTTTAGATTGCAGCATCAATTCAAAGGACATAAATGTGAGCAAGTGCCAGGAGACAGGGGAGACCGTAGGAGCCTGGCAGACTGCAGTCCGTGGGTTCACAAAAAGCTGGACGCTACCTAGTGACTAAACAATAACAGAACTAAAGTCTTTTCTGATGATTGAATTTAATGGAAAGGCATGTTTATGCTATTGTGTTATTGTGGAATAACCTCAATAAACCTCACAGTCTTTAAATGATCCAGCCTGTAGATTAGTTTAATGGTCATTTCAAATGATCTAGCTCTATTTCTTCTTTTGTACATTTATATATATTTATATATATATATGGAAGAAAAATATTACTGTGGAGATATATACACTTGTGTATGGTTTCAAAAAGCCAGCTGGGCAAGTTGAATAATTCTTGCTTAGATTTGATTAGGGATTTTTTTTTTTTACTTAAAAAAATTTTTTTTATTGACGTCTAGTTGGTTAATGGAGAAGGCAATGGCACCCGACTCCAGTACTCTTGCCTGGAAAATCCTATGGACGGAGGAACCTGGTAGGCTGCAGTCCATGGGGTTGCTAAGAGTCGACACAACTGAGCGAATTCCCTTTCACTTTTCACTTTCATGCAGTGGAGAAGGAAAGGGCAACCCACTCCAGTGTTCTTGCCTGGAGAATCCCAGGGACAGGGGAGCCTGGTGGGCTGCTGTCTCTGGGGTCGTACAGAGCCGAACACGACTGAAGCGACTTAGCAGCAGCAGCAGTTGATTAACAATGTTGTGTTAGTTTTTGCTCTATAGCCAAGTGAATCAGTTATACATGTATCCACTCTTTGGGGGGATCTTTTTCCATGTAAGTCATTACAGAGCATAGAGTAGAGTTCCCTGTGCTATGCAGTAGTTCCTTGTTACCTACTGATATACAGTAGTGTGTATATATCAATTCCAATCTCCCAATTCATCTCTCCTCCACCTTTCCTCCCTGGTAACCCAAGTGTGTTTTCTGCATATGTGACTCTATTTCGGTTTTGTAAGTTTATTTGCACCACTCTTTCGGATTTCACATGTAAGTTGTATATGATATTTGTCTTTCTCTGTCTGACTTACTTCACTTAGTATGATAATCTCTAGGGTCACCCATGCTGCTGCAGATGGCATTATTTCACACACAGAAAATATTTTAAATGTGTATTCCAATGTTCGACATACAAACAAATAGTATAAAGAGAAAACATATGTTTTCCGAGAAGTAAAACATTTTTATTGGGAGAAGAAATGAACATGAAAGAAATGAACTAGTTCAATGATCAATAATTTTTTGGAATTTTGTTTGTTTTTTCATACTGGCTCATTTGTTTGTTTGTTTGTTTTTTCAACAAAATGTGCCCTACAAGGAAAAATTAAGAATTTTGGTGGCCAAATGTTTTCAGGATGTGCTATAAACTTTCTCATAGTACCTATTATTATTTATGTAACCTTAAAAGTCTGTCTCACCCTTAGTTAAACTCTGTGATGAGCAGCACCGTTTTTACATACTGCTGTATTCCCTGGGCTTAGCATGGCATTTGACACATAATATTTATCTGTTGGCTTGAACTGAACAGATTTAGGTACTTATCAGCTTGACTAAAGTGAGTTTTAACTGTAGCAGGAAACAGAACAATATCAAATAAACAAACAGAAATATGGTGGTGTAGATGAGTGTTCCACAGAATGAAAGGTGATAAGAGGCAGTACTCCAGAATATTTAGAGACAGAAGGCAGAAGAAAGTGTGTGTTAATGAAGAAGGGTGGAATAACACATTCCTATATAGCAATTCACAGAATATGAGGGATACCAGGAAATGACATAAACATGATCTTGTACATTAATTATTCACATAGTATTAATTATTGACTATTATGTGCCCAGCATGTTTCTAGTATCATGTAGCACATTATCATTGAACACCTACTATGTGCCATATGGTATGAAATTGAATGCATCATTGAATAAACAGGATGTGGTCTCAGCCCTCAACTTCCTGCATTCACAGAGAACACAGATGTAGAACAAGGGATGGACTTTTAAGTGTGATAGGAATGATATGGTGAAAATTCTGTGGGATGGGAAGGTTCAGAGAAGATCCCCTCAAGGAGACATCTAAGCCTTAAAAAGTCAAACTGTCCTGATGAGTGAGGAGAGGCATCCATTTTTCACCCAGGAGTGATAAAGCTTGAGTTTTCTGTTGGTGCTCACTGAAGTTGAGCACGACAGGAAATATACCTGGACAGAAGCCATACTGTGAAGGGACTCTGAAAATCTGGACCTCATTAGGAAGGCAGAAGCAGGAATATGTTACAATCAGATTTCACTTCCAAAAAAATCCCTCTGATGACATAGTGAAGAATGACTTGAAGAGTCTGTTATTCAGGCCTAAAAATCCAGGGGCCTGGTGCAGCATGTGGCGGTGGAGACAGAGAGAAGGAATACTTCTCCAGGAATTCAAGAACCCAGGAGCAGAATCGCAGCCCGCTGCTTTTATGGTTGTAGAAAACAAAAAGGAAGGTAACAATAATGCTGTTAGAGTCATATGTCAATACAAAGAACAGCCTGCCCTCCTGCAAGATGTATAAGGATATCAAAACAGGTTTGAAAACCGCTCAACAGAAAGATGAGCAGCTTTAGCATTTCAGCGTCTTTTGAAGGTTAGTTCCATTAAAACCTGCAAAACTTCAATCTGTACTCCACTAGGAATGTGAATGTAAATATCCTAATTTGGGGAACTGCTAGTCTCAACGTAACTCCGTCCATCTGGTGGGAGGTCTCACGGCGTGTTAGCAGTTCTGACAGCAGTTCTGCTGTGGCTAAAATACTAAAAACAAGGGAGAAAATCATACAGAATAGAGCTGGGGTTGGGGTGGAGGGAACTGACAGGGTTCAGACCGTGAAGTGATTGTTGACCACATTAAGATCTGGGGTTGTGTCCTAGAATGACGGGAAATCTTTAAAAGTTCTAATAAAGGGAATGCCATGAGTAGAGTTTCAGTTTGAGAATATCACTGACTGCAAAGTGGAGAGCAGGCTGGAGCAGGACAAACATGGACTCTGAGGGACGGTATTATCAGGAATGGTGTTTAACTGTGATTAACAGAGTCTAAGCATGCTGACGTAAAGAACTTTTGTTTTTCTCACTGAACGAGATGTCTGGAGCTTGGCACTACTTGCATTCACTCAGCAGTTCAAATCTTTACAGTTCTCTTGGCCCCTGGTCTCAGCATCTGGTCAGTCTGTGATCGTGCATCATCAGCTCACCCCCAGCATCACTAGTTGCAACAGTAGAGCAAGAATATAGGGAAGGCAAAATATTGTCCCTTTCAGGATTTTCTCAGAATTCCCACAAAACTACTTCCATTTACATCTCCTTGGTTAGATTCTCCACATGCCACTCCATCTACTATCAACTAAAAAGGCTAGAAAATGTAATTTTTAACACAATGACAGCCCTCACAAGATTGAGTTCTGTTAACATAAAAGAAACAGGTAAATGATACTCGGCAGGCACCTATAGCCAAGATATATTAGTCCAAATAAATGGCATTGTAACTCAGATTAGTGATGGAGGTGAGAAGGAAAGATGTACTCAAAAGATAACTTCAGGTAGAAGTATTAAGACTTGGTTATGGATTTGCATGTAGGGAAGTGATGCTGATGAAGATATTAAGGATGACACCCAGTTTCTGGCTTATGTGACTGAACAATTGGCAGTTTCATCACATAAATGCAGGGGATGCTGGAAATGGACCCGGTTTTGAGGAATAAGGTCACAGGTCCAATCTCAGTATATGTTGAGTTGGAAGTTGTTCTCAAATAACCCACTGAAGATTCTTATCTCGTAACTGGGTATATGGATCTGGAGCCCTAGAAAAGAGATCTAGGCTAGAAATACAAGCTTTGGAGTCATCAGAGGATGGACATCTCCTGTCCTGCCCAAAGTGTAAGGCAGATGGGCTTCCCTGGTGGCTCAGCTGGTAAAGAATCCGCCTGCAATGTGGGAGACCTGGGTTCAATCCCTTCTACTACTGTGGGCAAAAATCTCTTTGAAGAAATGGAATAGCTCTCATAGTCAACAAAAGAGTCCAAAATGCTGTACTTGAACTGTGGCTCACATTATGAGCTCCTTATTGCCAAATTCGGGCTTAAATAGAAGAAAGTAGAGAAAAACCACTAGGCCACTCAGGTGTGACCTAAATCAAATCCCTTATGATTATACAGTGGAGGTGACACATAGATTCAAGTGATTGATCTGGTAGAGTGCCTGGGCAGAAGTTCATAACATTGTACAGGAAGCAGTGACCAAAACCAGCCCAAAGGAAAAAAATACAAGAATGCAGAGTGGTTGTCTGAGAAGGCTTTACAAATAGTTGAGGAAAAGAAGAAAGGTGAAAGGCAAGGAAGAAAAGAAAAGATGTATACCCAACTGCAGAGTTCCAGAGAATAGCAAGGAAAGATAAGGGCTTCTTAAATAATAGTGCAAAGAACTCTTCAAGCAAATTGGAGATATCAAGGGAACATTTCATGCAAGGATGGGCTCAGTAAAGGATGGAAATGGTAAGGACCTCACAGAAGCAGACGAGATTAAGAAGAAGTGGTAGGAATATACAGAAGACCCATACACCAAAGGTCTTAATAACCCTGATAACCATGATGGTGTGGTCAGTTACCTAGAGCCAGACATCCTGGAGTATGAAGTCAAGTGACCCTTAGGAAGCATTACTACAAACAAAGCTACTGGAGGTGATGAAATTCCAGGTGAGCTACTCAAAATCCTAAAATCCTAAAGATTATTTTAAAGATGATGCTATTAAAGTGCTACACTCAATATGTAAGCAGATTTGGAAAACTCAGCAGTGGCTACAGGACTGGAAAAGGTTTGTTTTCATTTCAATCCAAAAAAAGGGCATTGCCAAAGAATGTTAAAACTACCATACAATTGCACTCATTTCACAAGATAGCAGAGTTTATGCTCAAAATCCTTCAAGCTAGGCTTTAGCAGTACATGAACCAAGAGCTTCCAGATGTTTAAGCAGGATTTAGAAAAGATAGAAAAACCAGAGATAAATTGTTAACATTTGTTGGATCATGGAGAAAGCAAGGGAGTTCTGAAAAAAGATTTGCTTCTGCTTCATTGACCACATGAAAGCCTTTGACTGTGTGGATCACAACAAACTGTGGAAAATTTTTCAAGAGATGGGAATACCAGACCACCATACCTGTCTCCTAAGAAACCCAAATGCAGGCCAAGAAGCAACAGTTAGAACCTCATGTGGAACAACTGACTGGTCAAAATTGGTAAAGAAGTATGACAAGGCTGTTCATTGTCACCCTGTTAATTTAACTTCTCTGCAGAGTACATCGTGCCAAATGCCAGGCTGGTGAACCACAAGCTGGAATCAACATTGCTGGGAGGAATATCAACAACCTCAGATATGCAGATGATACCACTCTAATGGCTGAAAATGAAGAGGAACTAAAGAGCCTCTTGATGAGGGTGAAACAGGAGAGTGAAAAACCTGGCTTGAAACTCAGCATTAAAAAAAATAATAAGATCAAGGCATCGGGCCCCATCACTTCATGGCAAACAGAAGAGGAAAAAGTGGGAGTGACAGATTTTTTTCCCCCTTGGGCTCCAGAACCACCATGGATGGTGACTGCATGCATGAAATTAAAAGAAACTTGCTCCTTGGAAGGGAAGCTAGGACAAACCTAGCATGCTGAGTCACTAGTCGTGTACAACTCTTTGCAACCCAGTGGACAGTAGTCCACCAGGCTCCTCTGTCCCTGGGATTCTCTAGGCAAGAATACAGGAGTTGATTGCCATGTCATCCTCCAGGGGATTTTCCCAACCCAAGGGTTGAACCCACATCTCTTACGTCTCCTATAGAGGCAGGCGGTTCTTTACCAATGGTGCCACCTGGGAAGCCCTAGACAGAATATTAAAATGCAGAGACATCACTTTGCCAACAGAGTTCTGCATAGTCAGATTTACGGTTTTTCCAGTATTCATGTACGGATGTTAGAGCTGGACCACAAAGAAGACTGAGCACCAGAGAATTGGTGCTTTTGACTCATGCTGCTGGAGAAGACTCTCGAGAGTCCCTTGGGCTGCAAGGAAATCAAACCAGTCAATCCTAAAGGAAATCAACTCTGAATGTTTATTGGAAGAACTGAGGCTGAAGCTCCAGTACTTTGGCTACCTGATACAAAGAGCCAGCTCACTGGAAAAGACTCTGATGCTGGGAAAGATTAAAGGCAAAAGGAGAAGGGGAGGCAGAGGATGAGATGTTTAGATTGCAGCATCAATTCAAAGGACATAAATGTGAGCAAGTGCCAGGAGACAGGGGAGACCGTAGGAGCCTGGCAGACTGCAGTCCGTGGGTTCACAAAAAGCTGGACGCTACCTAGTGACTAAACAATAACAGAACTAAAGTCTTTTCTGATGATTGAATTTAATGGAAAGGCATGTTTATGCTATTGTGTTATTGTGGAATAACCTCAATAAACCTCACAGTCTTTAAATGATCCAGCCTGTAGATTAGTTTAATGGTCATTTCAAATGATCTAGCTCTATTTCTTCTTTTGTACATTTATATATATTTATATATATATATGGAAGAAAAATATTACTGTGGAGATATATACACTTGTGTATGGTTTCAAAAAGCCAGCTGGGCAAGTTGAATAATTCTTGCTTAGATTTGATTAGGGATTTTTTTTTTTTACTTAAAAAAATTTTTTTTATTGACGTCTAGTTGGTTAATGGAGAAGGCAATGGCACCCGACTCCAGTACTCTTGCCTGGAAAATCCTATGGACGGAGGAACCTGGTAGGCTGCAGTCCATGGGGTTGCTAAGAGTCGACACAACTGAGCGAATTCCCTTTCACTTTTCACTTTCATGCAGTGGAGAAGGAAAGGGCAACCCACTCCAGTGTTCTTGCCTGGAGAATCCCAGGGACAGGGGAGCCTGGTGGGCTGCTGTCTCTGGGGTCGTACAGAGCCGAACACGACTGAAGCGACTTAGCAGCAGCAGCAGTTGATTAACAATGTTGTGTTAGTTTTTGCTCTATAGCCAAGTGAATCAGTTATACATGTATCCACTCTTTGGGGGGATCTTTTTCCATGTAAGTCATTACAGAGCATAGAGTAGAGTTCCCTGTGCTATGCAGTAGTTCCTTGTTACCTACTGATATACAGTAGTGTGTATATATCAATTCCAATCTCCCAATTCATCTCTCCTCCACCTTTCCTCCCTGGTAACCCAAGTGTGTTTTCTGCATATGTGACTCTATTTCGGTTTTGTAAGTTTATTTGCACCACTCTTTCGGATTTCACATGTAAGTTGTATATGATATTTGTCTTTCTCTGTCTGACTTACTTCACTTAGTATGATAATCTCTAGGGTCACCCATGCTGCTGCAGATGGCATTATTTCACACACAGAAAATATTTTAAATGTGTATTCCAATGTTCGACATACAAACAAATAGTATAAAGAGAAAACATATGTTTTCCGAGAAGTAAAACATTTTTATTGGGAGAAGAAATGAACATGAAAGAAATGAACTAGTTCAATGATCAATAATTTTTTGGAATTTTGTTTGTTTTTTCATACTGGCTCATTTGTTTGTTTGTTTGTTTTTTCAACAAAATGTGCCCTACAAGGAAAAATTAAGAATTTTGGTGGCCAAATGTTTTCAGGATGTGCTATAAACTTTCTCATAGTACCTATTATTATTTATGTAACCTTAAAAGTCTGTCTCACCCTTAGTTAAACTCTGTGATGAGCAGCACCGTTTTTACATACTGCTGTATTCCCTGGGCTTAGCATGGCATTTGACACATAATATTTATCTGTTGGCTTGAACTGAACAGATTTAGGTACTTATCAGCTTGACTAAAGTGAGTTTTAACTGTAGCAGGAAACAGAACAATATCAAATAAACAAACAGAAATATGGTGGTGTAGATGAGTGTTCCACAGAATGAAAGGTGATAAGAGGCAGTACTCCAGAATATTTAGAGACAGAAGGCAGAAGAAAGTGTGTGTTAATGAAGAAGGGTGGAATAACACATTCCTATATAGCAATTCACAGAATATGAGGGATACCAGGAAATGACATAAACATGATCTTGTACATTAATTATTCACATAGTATTAATTATTGACTATTATGTGCCCAGCATGTTTCTAGTATCATGTAGCACATTATCATTGAACACCTACTATGTGCCATATGGTATGAAATTGAATGCATCATTGAATAAACAGGATGTGGTCTCAGCCCTCAACTTCCTGCATTCACAGAGAACACAGATGTAGAACAAGGGATGGACTTTTAAGTGTGATAGGAATGATATGGTGAAAATTCTGTGGGATGGGAAGGTTCAGAGAAGATCCCCTCAAGGAGACATCTAAGCCTTAAAAAGTCAAACTGTCCTGATGAGTGAGGAGAGGCATCCATTTTTCACCCAGGAGTGATAAAGCTTGAGTTTTCTGTTGGTGCTCACTGAAGTTGAGCACGACAGGAAATATACCTGGACAGAAGCCATACTGTGAAGGGACTCTGAAAATCTGGACCTCATTAGGAAGGCAGAAGCAGGAATATGTTACAATCAGATTTCACTTCCAAAAAAATCCCTCTGATGACATAGTGAAGAATGACTTGAAGAGTCTGTTATTCAGGCCTAAAAATCCAGGGGCCTGGTGCAGCATGTGGCGGTGGAGACAGAGAGAAGGAATACTTCTCCAGGAATTCAAGAACCCAGGAGCAGAATCGCAGCCCGCTGCTTTTATGGTTGTAGAAAACAAAAAGGAAGGTAACAATAATGCTGTTAGAGTCATATGTCAATACAAAGAACAGCCTGCCCTCCTGCAAGATGTATAAGGATATCAAAACAGGTTTGAAAACCGCTCAACAGAAAGATGAGCAGCTTTAGCATTTCAGCGTCTTTTGAAGGTTAGTTCCATTAAAACCTGCAAAACTTCAATCTGTACTCCACTAGGAATGTGAATGTAAATATCCTAATTTGGGGAACTGCTAGTCTCAACGTAACTCCGTCCATCTGGTGGGAGGTCTCACGGCGTGTTAGCAGTTCTGACAGCAGTTCTGCTGTGGCTAAAATACTAAAAACAAGGGAGAAAATCATACAGAATAGAGCTGGGGTTGGGGTGGAGGGAACTGACAGGGTTCAGACCGTGAAGTGATTGTTGACCACATTAAGATCTGGGGTTGTGTCCTAGAATGACGGGAAATCTTTAAAAGTTCTAATAAAGGGAATGCCATGAGTAGAGTTTCAGTTTGAGAATATCACTGACTGCAAAGTGGAGAGCAGGCTGGAGCAGGACAAACATGGACTCTGAGGGACGGTATTATCAGGAATGGTGTTTAACTGTGATTAACAGAGTCTAAGCATGCTGACGTAAAGAACTTTTGTTTTTCTCACTGAACGAGATGTCTGGAGCTTGGCACTACTTGCATTCACTCAGCAGTTCAAATCTTTACAGTTCTCTTGGCCCCTGGTCTCAGCATCTGGTCAGTCTGTGATCGTGCATCATCAGCTCACCCCCAGCATCACTAGTTGCAACAGTAGAGCAAGAATATAGGGAAGGCAAAATATTGTCCCTTTCAGGATTTTCTCAGAATTCCCACAAAACTACTTCCATTTACATCTCCTTGGTTAGATTCTCCACATGCCACTCCATCTACTATCAACTAAAAAGGCTAGAAAATGTAATTTTTAACACAATGACAGCCCTCACAAGATTGAGTTCTGTTAACATAAAAGAAACAGGTAAATGATACTCGGCAGGCACCTATAGCCAAGATATATTAGTCCAAATAAATGGCATTGTAACTCAGATTAGTGATGGAGGTGAGAAGGAAAGATGTACTCAAAAGATAACTTCAGGTAGAAGTATTAAGACTTGGTTATGGATTTGCATGTAGGGAAGTGATGCTGATGAAGATATTAAGGATGACACCCAGTTTCTGGCTTATGTGACTGAACAATTGGCAGTTTCATCACATAAATGCAGGGGATGCTGGAAATGGACCCGGTTTTGAGGAATAAGGTCACAGGTCCAATCTCAGTATATGTTGAGTTGGAAGTTGTTCTCAAATAACCCACTGAAGATTCTTATCTCGTAACTGGGTATATGGATCTGGAGCCCTAGAAAAGAGATCTAGGCTAGAAATACAAGCTTTGGAGTCATCAGAGGATGGACATCTCCTGTCCTGCCCAAAGTGTAAGGCAGATGGGCTTCCCTGGTGGCTCAGCTGGTAAAGAATCCGCCTGCAATGTGGGAGACCTGGGTTCAATCCCTGGGTTGGGAAGATCCCCTGGAGAAGGGATAGGCTATCCACTCCAGTATTCCTGGGCTTCTCTTGTGGCTCAGCTGGTAAAGAATCCGCCTGCAATGTGGAAGACCTGGGTTTGATCCCTCGGTTGGGAAGATCCCCTGGAGAAGGGAAAGGCTACCTACTCCAGTATTCTGGCCTGGAGCTTTCCATGGACTATATAGTCCATGGCGCTGCAAAAAGTTGGACAGGACTGAGCAACTTTCACTAGTCACAAGATACAGAGTGAAATATGTTTGCAGTCACTTAACCCATGTGAGATCTGATGGCTGGGGTTTGAAACAGTTGGAAACATGCTGTTTCTGTTGTTGCTGCTATTGCTGAGTCTTTAAATCTAGTACTATAATCTTCTGAGGATACAGGCCATACTTAATCTTTGTATCCACAGTGATCTACCCATAGTAAATAATAAAAAAAAAATGAGAGGAATAAAGAATTGCCTATATTCAAATGGAGAATCTGATCAATGCTTTTGAGGGATACAAATGGCATACTGTGACTATTGCTGGTGATGGTTTAGCCACTAAGTCATGTCTGTCTCTTGCAAACCCATGGACAGTCGCCTGCCAGGCTCCTCTGTCCATGGGATTCTCCAGGCAAGAATACTGGAGTGGGTTGCTATTAAAGGGACAGAAATTTTAGAGTTTGTTGTAGACCAAGAGGCAACTGAACTTGTTGAGGGAGAGTAGTAGTCTAATTTGAAATCTAAGTTACACAAAGTGTATTAAAAATAAATAATGTTATACAGAGAGAGTGAAGCTCTATTGTAGAAGTCTTGGAAACCATGATGAATTTTCATTTAATTCAGTGAGCAGCATGGAGATACTGACGTCTTTTAAACAAGGAATCTTGGACTGATCTAAAATACACTTAAGAAAATGTGTCTTGACCACAATACATCATAAGATGGATAAAACTGAAAAAGAGTGGCCACATGGGACAACAGTTAAGGAACTCTGAGTTCTTAATATATTACCTTTTTCAGAAAGGAAAACAAGGACCATAGGTACAAATTTTAGGAGGCAGTATTTTTAAATTTATTTTTAATTGGAGTACAATTGCTTTACAATGTTGTGTTGGTTTCTGCCATATATCAACATGAATCAGCCATAAGTACACAAATGTTCCCTCCCTCTTGAAGGTCCTTCCCACCTCCCACCCCATCCCGTCCCTCTAGGTTGTCATGGATCACCAGGTTGAGCTCCCTCTGTTAGATAGCAGCCTCTCATTAGCTATCTGTTTTATATGTGGTAATGTATATATTTCAGTGCTACTCTCTCAGTTTGTCCCAGCCTCTCCAACCCCTGCTGTGTTCATAAGTCTGTTCTCTATGTCTGAATCTCTATTCCTGCCCTTCAAATAGGTTCATCAATACCATTTTTCTAGATTCCATATATATGTGATAATATGATATTTGGTTTTCTCTTTCTTGTTTACTTAACTCTGTATAACAGACTCTAGGTTCATCCACCTCGCTAGAACTGACTCAAATCCATCACGTTTTATGGCTGAGTAAAATTCTATTGTGTATATACAACCTGGATAGTATATTCAAAAGCAGAGATATTACTTTGCCAACTAAGGTCCGCCTAGTCAAGGCTATGGTTTTTCCTGTGGTCATGTATGGATGTGAAAGTTGGACTGTGAAGAAAGCTGAGTGCCGAAGAATCGATGCTTTTGAACTGTGGTGTTGGAGAAGACTCTTGAGAGTCCCTTGGACTGCAAGGAGATCCAACCAGTCCATTCTGAAGGAGATCAACCCTGGGATTTCTTTGGAAGGAATGATGCTAAAGCTGAAACTCCAGTACTTTGGCCACCTCATGCGAAGAGTTGACTCATTGGAAAAGACTCTGATGCTGGGAGGTATTGGGGGCAGGAGGAGAAGGGGACAGCCGAGGATGAGATGGCTGGATGGCATCACGGACTCGATGGACGTGAGTCTGAGTGAACTCCGGGAGATGGTGATGGATAGGGAGGCCTGGCATGCTGCGATTCATGGGGTCGCAAAGAGTCGGACACGACTGAGCAACTGAACTGAACTGATTTACATCTGCATCTATATATCAGTTCAGTTCAGCCACTCAGTCATGTTCAACTCTTTGTGACCCCATGGACTGCAGCATGCCAGGCTTCCCTGTCCATCACCAGCTCCCAGAGCTTGCACAAACTCATGTCCATAGAGTCAGTGATGCCATCCAACCATCTCATCTTCTGTCATCCCCTCCTCCTCCTGCCTTCAATCTTTCCCAGCATCAGTCTTTTCTAGTGAGTCAGTTATTTTCATTACGTGGCCAAAGTATTGGAGTTTCAATTTCAGCATCAGTCCTTCCAATGAATATTCAGGACTGATTTCCTTTAGGATAGACTGGTTGGATCTCCTTGAAGTCCAAGGCACTCTCAAGAGTCTTCTCCCAACACCACAGTTCAAAAGCATCAATTCTTCAGCACTCAGCTTTCTTCATAGTCCAACTCTCACATCCATACATGACTGCTGGAAAAACCTTAGCTTTTACTAGACTGACCTTTATCAGCAAAGTAATGTCTCTGCTTTTCAATATGCTGTCTAGGTTGGTCAGTTTTCTTCCAAGGAGAAAGTGTCTTTTAATTTCATGGCTGCAGCTACTATCTGCAGTGATTTTGGAGCCCAAGAAAAGAAAGTCTGTCACTGTTTCCATTGTTTCCCTGTCTATCTGCCATGAGTGATGGGACCAGATGCCATGATCTTCGTTTTCTGAATGTTGAGTTTTAAGCCAGCTTTTTCACTCTCCTCTTTCACTTTAGTTCCTCTTCACTTTCCACCATAAGGGTGATGTCATCTGCATATCTGAGGTTATTAATATTTCTCCTGGCAATCTTTATTCCAGCTCGTGCTTCATCTGGCCTGGCATTTCTCATGATGTACTCTGCATATAAGTTAAATAAGCAGGGTGACAATATACAGCCTTGACGTACTCCTTTCCCTATTTGGAACCAATCTGTTGTTCCATGTCCAGTTCTAACTGGTGCTTCTTGGCCTGCATATAGATTTCTCAGAAAGTAGGTCAGGTGGTCTGGTATTCCCATCTCTTGAAGAATTTTCCACAGCTTGTTGTGATCTACATAGTCAAAGGCTTTGGCGTAAGTAGATGTTTTTCTAGAACTCTCTTGCTTTTTCGGTGATCCAATACATGTTGGCAGTTTCATCTCTGGTTCCTCTGTCTTTTCTAAATCCAGCTTGAACATCTGGAATTTCACGGTTCACATACTGTTAAAGCCTGGCTTGGAGAGTTTTGAGCATTACTCTGCTAGCATGTGAGATGAGAGCAGTCATGCAGTAGTTTAAGCAGTCTTTGCGATTGGAATGAAAGCTGACCTTTTCCAGTCCTGTGGCCACTGCTGAGTTTTCCAAATTTGCTGGCATATTGAGTGCAGCACTTTAACAGCATCATCTTTTAGGATTTGAAATAGTTCAAATGGAATTCCATCATATATACCACAGCTTCTTTATCCATTTATTTGTCAGTAGACATCTAGGTTGCTTCCTTATCCTGGCTATTATAAATAGTGTTGCAATGAACATTGGGGTACATGTCTTTTTCAATTGTATATGCCCAGTAGTGGGATTGCTTTTTCAATTATGTCTCTTTTTCAATTATGATTTTTCTCAGGGTATATGCCCAGTAGTGGGATTGCTGGGTCATATGGTAGTTTTATTCCTAGTTTTTTTAAGAAATCTAGGAGGCAGTTTTTAATAATAACACCAACAGATGTAGTATACTTAGTAGTAGTTATAACTTTCTTAGGAAAGTTTTTATTATATTAATAAACCTTTAATTATAAAACAAATTCAGAAACACAAAAGAAATATATTTTATAGATTATGTCATTGAATCTTTAATCTTCACAATTCTCTTAGTTAAATAATAGTGTGGTATTTTTTTTAAAGATTTGTTCAAATTCACTAACCTAATAATTGTTGGAGCCAGAAATCAAAATCAGGCTGTTTGATTCCAGATTCTCCGTCTCCTACTGTGAACCTCTGCTCTAAACTATGTGCCTGATTTAAAACACACACACATGTGCACACACGCACACACACACACACACAGAGCTAATCCTTGGAGCTGTCCAACAGCTATTTTTGCGGCCTTGTGAAATAGTAAGCTGGAAAGTTTCATAGAAAATTTGAAAGATTAGTGTAAGGGAAATCTGTTTTAAAGTGATTCTTAAATTTAGGAATAGTTGGACTAAGAAACTTTAATGTTTCCTCCAAGTGTTTAGATTCTTTAACATCCTCTTGAGAAAGGTAATTTAGAAATATAAATAACAAAAGAGGAAATTATTTCTGCCCAGACATAACAAATGTGTTTTATGCAGAAGTAATCTCCGAATGTAACTGTTTTTCTTCTGCTTAGTCATTGTTTCCTCTTAAAGTTCTGCATGGAAAAGATAATTGCAGAATTTCATAGCATTGGCTTATTGCTTTTGCAGAAACAATAGATATTTTAAAGGTGCAAAAACACACTATTTAAGTAACTCTTTAAAAAATAGTACAAGATGGGTTTAGTTTTTATCATTTTCAAATCTTCACAGTTAAGTAAGACTGCTCTAATTATCTGAATCTCAATTGCTGAGCTTTAATTACCTTTGATGGCTTGCTGTTTACTTCATGATCTATTATAAGAATGATCTGTCTCTTTTAAAATAGTGTCAGTGAAAAGATAATGTACAAAGACTTTACATAGTGCTGACACTTAATAAATTGTTCTTCAATAAACTTCAATAATGGAGAAGGAAATGGCAACCCACTCCAATATTCTTGCCTGGAAAATCCCATGGACAGAGGAGCCTGGTGGGTTCCAGTCCATGGGGTCACGAAGAGTCGGACCCGACTGAGCAACTAACACTAAACTACAATAAAATATAGTGGTGCCAATGACTAATAACATCTCATTAATAATACTGAAATGATAATAAGGAATATCATTTTGGTATTCTTGCCCGAATCAATTTGTATTGTACAAAGATAAATTTGAGCTGAATTTTTAAAGTTTTTCTAAACTGCAGTATCTTATCAAACAGCAAGTTTATTTTGTTGTTGTCTTTAATTCCTTTTAAATAGAACCACCTCATATCAATGGATCTGAAGAACCCATAGAGATGTCAGTAATTGTTAATAATCCTCTTGAACTTACCTGCATGGCTTCTGGAATCCCAGCTCCTAAGATGACCTGGATGAAAGATGGTCGACCCCTTCCACAGATGGATCAGATGCAGATTCTTGGAGGAGGAGAGGTTCTTCGAATATCTAGTACTCAGGTTAGTGCAGAGTTCACATGATTATTGTGTCCTAGGTTAAACTTCTTACTTGCTAATCTCTGGGGAGTGTTGGAGAAATTGTCTTGGAGTCTGAATATATCACAGAGCTCTGTGACTTTAGCAAGGGTAGATTTGTTCTGGGACATGCAAGATTGAATAGACACAACGTAACATGACTAAAACGAAGAAGTGAAATTATCAGATTAAATATAGAAGAAAGCAAGATACCTTCATATTTTTTCAAGTTTTCACAATGCCATAAGTGACAGTGTATTTCTGGAAGCTCTTGACTTGTGCCATGTAGCCCTTTATAGCAGAGAAAGCAATGGCACCCCACTTCAGTACTCTTGCCTGAAAAATCCCATGGACAGAGGAGCCTGGTAGGCTGCAGTCCATGAGGTCGCTAAGAGTCAGACACGACTGAGCGAATTCACTTTGACTTTTCACGTTCATGCACTGGAAAAGGAAATGTTCTTCTTCTCCGTGTTCTTGCCTGGAGAATCCCAGGGACGGGGGGAGCCTGGTGGACTGCCGGCTATGGGGTCGCACAGAGTTGGACATGACTGAAGCAACTTATCAGCAGCAGCCCTTTATAGAATGGCAAAAAGCAGTCAAACGTATGTGTATAAGAGGCTTCAAAGGGCACTTTTGATCTTCAGAATGAATTCACAAACATGAAAATCTGAAGAGATGGAATTTTTCCAAAAATGGTCAATTCAATAAAATTGACTGTTCTTTTAGTTTATGTTTAAGGAAATTAATCTGAAATGTAAATATATTAAAGAGAAGTAAGTCTCGGGTGTCTTGTAACAATATACTCTTTTGAAAACAGAGGCAAACCTTATGTTACAAATATTATCCATATGTTCCCTAATGTCTTCATCTGTTAACTGGGAATCAAAATAGGAACAATACTGAACTTATGTCCTTGGGGCTTTAGAGATAATCTAAAGTGATGTGCTTAGACTGATGCCACAGGTATGCAGAGATGTTAAAATTGAGTTTGAATAGTCATCATTTTTTTAAAGGTAGAATAACACATTACTTAATCATATTTAATGTACATTTTCACTGAGGAAACGGAAAAGAAAGGGAGCTAGAAAAGAGACCTGAGGGTTATGAATTACATCAGTCTTATGTTGGGCTATGAGCTCTATCACACCCATGACCACCGTGACAACTTGGTAAGGCAATGTCTTTATCCCCTTTCTACAAATCCGAAACAGACAGAAAAAGATTAAGTATTCACCTGTCCAGTACTTATTACTGGCTCAGTGACGGAATTGGTCTCAATCCTGGGTCTGGTTCAACAGCGTAGCCAGTGGAAGTCGGCCCAGTTTCTTGTTTCTAACATTAAAGAGAACATACTTTGCATTTCCCTCTTCTCTCCATCAAGCATTTTAGTAACCCAGAAAAAACTCAGGTCACACTATGAAACCACTTGCTGAATCAGAATACTTGAATGCTATAATTTCAACTGACCAAAAGGGAAGCCAAAGAATTTTGTAACTTAAGGAATAGCATGGAGACAGTGAAGTGTGCACTAGAACCGTAAATATAAAGGAATCATGGTAACTAAAGCTCTAAAAGGAAATAAGGCCACATTACATTAGGTCTTAAATGTGAAAATCAAGAGTTATGTTAAAACAAGACAGAGTTTCCATCAAGAGTTAAATGGTAACCCACATAGTCTAGCTATTGTGAAGAGCACAAATATAATACATAAGACATTTCTCAAAGTTCAAAAAGTTTTCAGTTGTCTAAGAAAAATAAAACTACACACATGATAAAATTAGGAAAATAAACAATAGCAAACCATTAAAACATAGAATTAAAAAATTAAATATTATCAAGTCCCAAGACGGCTCGTGGTTCCTCTGCTCCTCTGTGATTTATTTTATCTCTGTCAGAGCCCTTATTACTAAATTATATCTTAGTTATCTGAACTTTGTCTTTTATGTATCTATCGGACATAATTATGCCTGGTACATAATGGATATTTTGCAAATTCCAAATTGTGTGGTGAAAGATGAAAGTTTGCTAAGACATTTTCCATCAAATTCTCCTTCTGTGACAAAACAGGTTGGAAAAACTGTACCTTTCTCTTCCTTTGTGAGCCATAATGCATGTCTGCAAAATCTTTCTCTAAAAAACCTGATTAATTATAATTTTTCAAACACCCTATTAAGAGAACACACATTAGAAAATGTAGCTACTGATAGTAATTATCAATATTCAGAAGGGTGTAAGTTGTCAGGAAATGGTTCTTGGAGGAGGTAAGATCTAAGAACAGTCATGAGTGATGGTGCAAGTTTGGCTGAGTCAGGACAAGTGGAGGGGACAATATAATTGGGGAATAGACTGTGTTGGTGGAGGAGACTTGATTTTTAGAGGTTTTCAAGATATGATGAGCAACTTTGAAATTATTCTCCAGGCAGTAGTACATCCCTTTCCATTCTTAATTGAAGGACAATGTGACTGTCACTCTTCTAAAGTTATAGTTAGTAATTTTCCAGACATACTAGTCTTAACATCCTAATCTAAAATTTTTTCAGTGGAGTCTGTGCACCCCACTGGGGAAAAAAAAAGTTTTTCAATAACCCATAAAGTCAGTTTTGAAGTAAGAATTTTAAAATTCTCAATATTCTAGGAGTATTCAAGTAATAAATGAAAACAGGATTTTCTACTTTTTCAAAATACATTTTTCACAGTAGTAAGATCATCTGTTTTTCAGTGTATACTTTTCACTTTTTTAAGCATGGGCTGTGTTTATACAGTGTCAAGTATGAATAAAGTCTAACACTTCAGTGGAAACTCTGCATGGGCATTTTTAAAGAAATGTTTCTGGATTTAGTCAGATTTTTCTGCCAGCCTGACTGATTTACAGCCAAATTACATAACATAGCTATATTGTTTCACTATGTATATCAAGGAATATTAAAAATATGGTATCAGTGTTCTTTATTAAAATAACCTGATTTTTATTTACTACTTTGATTGGTTGGTTGGTTGATTAATGTGTTTTATTTGCTTCAGGAAGTCTCCAATAGAGTTTTGCAATCTGCAATTTAAATTCATAAATACTTAGTTCTTCAAAAAATACTGAGTAGTATTTGTGTCATATGTGGTGCTGTGTCCGAGATGTATCTGCCTTCTCTGACATCATTAACATACATAACGTGCAGACATTCTGAGATCAAATACTGAAACCCTCTTTTTGTGTCTTTTTCTTTTTTTGACCAAAAAAAAGAGATTTGATTGGGAACAGGTGCCCTGAAACCCTCTTAAATCTATGTCAAATACATAGATTTACATGTAGCAGAGATGCTGAGCCATGCTCAGTATCAGAGTGTTAAATACAAATGTTAAGACATTTATTAAATGTTAATTATTATGCTATATTAATGATATCTTGCTTTGTGTGAGTCCTTTACATTTGTTCTAATAGATATTTATTCTCATCATCAAAACCAGTATGTTAACCTTGTGCAATTCACTTATTTGTAATTTATAGGTGGAAGATACAGGAAGATACACATGTCTGGCATCCAGTCCTGCAGGAGATGATGACAAAGAGTATTTAGTGAGAGTGCATGGTAACGCTGGCAAAATGTCCTGCAGTCCATTACACGCGTATACCTAATTAAAAGGCACAATTTATGGAACACAGGGCAGCTATCCAACACACCATAAAACTATGTTTATATATTAGGAAATATGTCTTTTGAAAATGTGATGTTTATATTTGACTGATCGTGTGCTCATGGGAGTAGTTTAATGGATTTTTGAGTTATATGTTCTGTTCCTGCACAAGTAATTCATATTCATTGATTTTAAATCATAGCATATAAATTAGAGTAAAAATGAAAATAAGTATTCATAATCTCATCACACAAGAATAAGACCTTTTTACATATAAATATTGTCACAGAAATGTGATCATGTGGCATATAGTATTTAACTCTTAATCTCAGTGGCATGTTGACCATGTTTTCATGTCAAAAAAATATATATTTTTATAACATTACTTTTTAGTGATTGCATGATTTCCAATTTTATGAACAAGCCGTTACTTATTTAATATATTCCTTATTTTTGGCTGTTTCTGTATTTTCCCCAACATAAGCAGCACTATTATAGACATTCTTGTATAAGTGTGTTGGCCTATTTTTAATTATTTTGTTGTAATAAATTTCTATAAATCCACTTTCTTGATTATATGCAAGTATACACATATGCATGTACATACACACACGTTCAAGACCAAATTACCTTCTAGAAAAGTTGGGCCAGGTCCTACTTTGACATAGAGCTGGAAATTACTGTTCAAAGAGAGGAACATTTAAAGAACTTAACAGAAGATCTTCATCTCCTCATAGCCTAAATCACTAAGCAATCCAAACTGTAGGCCTAGTGTAATGTAGGAGTGTTCTCCTGCCCCCACCAGCCCTACACACAAATTAGACCAATTGACGTGTAAATTGTGTATACAGCAGTCACATAAAAAATATACACT
The DNA here is from genome assembly GCA_006410675.1 of Oreotragus oreotragus. NCBI lineage: Eukaryota > Metazoa > Chordata > Mammalia > Artiodactyla > Bovidae > Oreotragus > Oreotragus oreotragus. The sequence goes on from SJYX01021954.1 coordinate 256,014, forward strand.
TTTAAAATTGTGGTATAGTTGATTTACAATATTATATTAGTTTCAGGTATATACCATAGTGATTGAAAATTTTTATAAATTATGCTCCACTTAAAGTTATTATGAAATATTGACTCTATTCCCTTTACTTTATATACTTGTAGCTTATTTATTTTATATATAGTAGTATATACCTCTTAATTCCTTACCCCTCTCTTGCCCCTCTTTCTGCATATTAAGAAAAATCTATATATTTCTGTTTGTTATGATGAACAGAACCTAATTTAGAAGTTTAGAAATATGTTCAGAGAAAATTATTACCAAGTGTAGACCTGGACCAAAAAAAAAAAAAAATCCCTTCTTTGGGCCTTAGTTTCTTTACCTATTAAATGGTGATAAAATGTGGTTATATTATTTATCCTATCATTCATGGGGCTATTGGAAGAATTTCATTACTTAAGGTACTTAAGTACTGAATATGATTTTAAAAGTTCACGAGTAGCATTTTAAATCTATGCTGCTTCTTTCATACAGCAGAAACAACACTGTTGAACACCTAAGATAATCCAGAGCATTTTATATTTCATTTATTAAAAGCTTTTGGTGTATTTGTTTTCCCATCCAGTACCCCCTAATATTGCTGGAACTAGTGAGCCCCAGGATTTCACTGTGTTACGGAACAGACAAGTGACATTGGAATGCAAATCAGATGCAGTGCCTCCACCTGTAATCACTTGGCTTAAAAATGGAGAACGGTTACAGGTAAGTCTTGCCAAGTTCCACAGATTTATTTTGAGGGAAAAAAAAAATCAGCTATAGAGTCCTTCAACATCAGGTTACTAGTTATGCAGCATTGCAGGGCTGGGCACAGAGTCATTTTGTCAGCCTTCTTTTCTCAGCCTTTGCTGGTATAGGTAGTAGCTAATTATGAGTCAAAAGACAGGTATTTTGATTCACATACTCTGTAAATTGGCCTAAGTATGTATCCCCTGGAGCTGGTGAATTAAACTTGGATTGAAACACTCGTGTCTTTTCTTGAAAGAAAAGAAACCATCAAAGTCTCAAAAGAACTGACTTGTCTTGCCAAGTCCCTGGGCAAACCTGTTACTGACTTTCCTTAATCTAAACTTGGACCTCAGGAGTGACCCCAAGGATCTATGAATCAGTTCAGTTCAGTCACTCAGTTGTGTCCGACTCTTTGTGACCCATAGACTGCAGCATGATAGGCCTCCCTGTCCATCACCAACTCCCGGAGCTTACTCAAACTCATGTCCATCGAGTCAGTGATGCCATTCAACNCCCAAGGATCTATGAATCAGTTCAGTTCAGTCACTCAGTTGTGTCCGACTCTTTGTGACCCATAGACTGCAGCATGATAGGCCTCCCTGTCCATCACCAACTCCCGGAGCTTACTCAAACTCATGTCCATCGAGTCAGTGATGCCATTCAACCATCTCATCCTTTGTCATCCCCTTCTCCTCCCGCCTTCAATCTTTCCCAAACCAGGAGTCTAGACTGAAATCTTTGGAAATAGAGTTACTGGCTCTGTGAGGCGCCCATGCTCTGATGATACCTGTCTGCTCTCATAGAGTATCACAGCCTAGAATCCCTAAGTAGCCTTTTAGGATTGCCTCTAAGCCTTGACTTTGAATGTTCTGATTGTCTTTATCCTAGTAGTTACTTATCCTTCTTTTTCCTCATCCTCTTAGTATAACCAATTGTGATACAAGTGAAGTGAAGTCGCTCATTCGTGTCCAGCTCNGCTCTGATGATACCTGTCTGCTCTCATAGAGTATCACAGCCTAGAATCCCTAAGTAGCCTTTTAGGATTGCCTCTAAGCCTTGACTTTGAATGTTCTGATTGTCTTTATCCTAGTAGTTACTTATCCTTCTTTTTCCTCATCCTCTTAGTATAACCAATTGTGATACAAGTGAAGTGAAGTCGCTCATTCGTGTCCAGCTCTTTGCGACCCTGTTGCCTACCAGGCTTCTCCATCCATGGGATTCTCCAGGCAAGAATACTGGAGTGGGTTACCATTTCCTTCTCCAGGGGATCTTCCCGACCCAGGGATCGAACCCGGGTCTCCGGCATTGGAGGCAGACGCTTTAAACTCTGAGCCACATAAAAGGAAATTATGTCCCTAATACCTAAGACAGAGAGACTTTAGCCATCATCAAATCACACAAACACTAACCACAGAGAGACTGGATTCTGAGAGTTACTAATGTGTTTAATTATCATGCATATCACTTAACGGGAGAAGGCAATGGCACCCCACTCCAGTACTCTTGCCTGGAAAATCCCATGGACGGAGGAGCCTGGTAGGCTGCAGTCCATGGGGTCTCTAAGAGTCAGACATGACTGAGCGACTTCGCTTTCACTTTCCACTTTCATGCATTGGAGAAGGAAATGGCAACCCACTCCAGTGTTCTTGCCTGGAGAATCCCAGGGACGGGGACCCTGGTGGGCTGCCATCTCTGGGGTCGCACAGAGTCGGACACGACTGAAGTGATTTAGCAGTAGCAGCAGCATATCACTTAACAGCCCCATGCCTCAGTTTCTCTGTTTATTGTGTGCCTGCTATAATGCTATGCATTGTGATTGCTCCTGACAATAATCCTGATCCATAAGGAGCTCATAGACTATCTGAAAATATACAGAAGTACATCAAAGATATAGAAAATTGATACTGCTGATAAATTTTATCTTAGAGGGATATACAGAAGAGAAACAGTGGAAGGAAGCAAGTAACCCAGACTGAAGGGTAAAGAATAGCACAGGGGAGCCTCTTGGAAAGGGTGAGTTCAGTTTAAATGTTGGGTGAGAAAGAGGGGGATTCCAAACACAGGTGGCAGTATGTACAAAGGCATTACAGGAAAAGGAATGCTGTTGCCTCCGGAACTGCAGGTAGCTTGGTGTGATTGAAGTAGACCTTGATTAAAATCCTTTGATGATTCTCCATAGATTTCAGGATTCCGGTTCAGTTGCTCAGCTTTGCTCACAAAGCCCTTCATGCTCCGACTTTTCCTCCATAGTTTTATCTCCCATGTGTTCATTTCACTCTAGACCACTAGATGTTCAGACAGGGACTGAGTAAATGTTAATGATGGAGAAATCAGGCTAATTTCAGATATGACCAAGTGATGTCAGTACTGGGGCAGACTGAATTCAACAGTAAATGGTTAAAAAAAAAAAAGAGAGAGAGATGAGTTCAGTTTTAGATATTTTGAGTTTGAATTACCTATATATTATCCAAATGGAAATTCCACAAAGTTCTAAGAAATATGGGTCTATATTTACTCAAAAATATCTTTGATTTGGTGGTCCTCAAAAGGATAGAAATGGTATGGACCTAACAGAAGCAGAAGATGTTAAGAAGAGGTGGCAAGAATACACAGA
>SJYX01021955.1:2301-22749 GCA_006410675.1 Oreotragus oreotragus
ACCTGTATACAGGTTTCTCAAGGGGCAGGTCAGGTGGTCTGGTATTCCCATCTCTTTCAGAATTCTCCACAGTTTATTGTCATCCAAACCATCAAAGGCTTTGGCATAGTCAATAAAGCAGAAATAGATGTTTTTCTTGAACTCTCTTGCTTTTCCTATGATCCAGCGGATGTTGGCAATTTGATCTCTGGTTCCTCTGCCTTTTCTAAAACCAGCTTGAACATTTGGAAGTTCATGGTTCACATATTACTGAAGCCCAGCTTGGAGAATTTTGAGCATTACTTTACTAGCAGGTGAGATGAGTGCAATTGTGCCACAGTTTGAGCATTCTTTGTCATTACCTTTCTTTGGGATTGGAATGAAAACAGACCTTTTCCAGTCCTGTGGCCACTGCTTAGTTTTCCAAATTTGCTGCCATATTGAGTGCAACACTTGCACAGCATCATCTTTTAGAATTTGAAATAGCTCACCTGGAATTCCATCACCTCCACTAGCTTTGTTCGTAGTGATGCTTCCTAAGGCCCACTTGACTTCACATTCTAGTGCTTAGTTTTCTTTAATTTCATGCAAAACAACTTTGTTAGATTGTATTGTGACAACTATCATATGAGCATGTATTAAAAAAGAAAACAACAAAATTGGTGGATTTTTGTGTAGCCATTTTAAGATTGAAGATGGAAGAAACAGAACATTTTTGGCATATTATGGCTTATTATTTCAAGAGAGGTAAAAGCACAGCTGAAATGAAAAAAAATAATGCCATGTATGGAGGTGTTGTGACTGATCAAATGTGCGGTTTGCAGTTTCCTGCTGGAAATTTCTTGCTGGATGATGCTCCACAGTTGGTTGACCAGTTTGAAGTTGATAGTGGTCAAATCGAGACTTTAATTGAGAACCATCAACATTATACCATTCAAGAGAGAGCCCACACACTCAAAATATCCAAAAAAGCATTGAAAATCATTTGCACCAGCCTGGTTGATTTTGCTTTGATGTTTGGGTTCCACACAAGTTAAGGGAATAAAACCTTGTTTTTCCACATGGGATGCTCTACTTAAATGTAATGAAAATGTTCCGTCTTTAAAACAAATTGTGACAAGCGATAAAAAAAAAAAAAGAAAAAGGACACCGTGCGATAATGAGAGTGGAAGAGGCCATGGAGCAGGCAGAGTGGCCCAGCAGCCCCAGCAAGGCCAGCCTAGGCCCAAAGGGGCCATGCTGAGCCTGCCCACGGCAGTGGGAGGGCGCCCTCCATCATGAGCGCCTTCGGGAAACCAAATGATTAGTTCCAACAAGCATGCCTCCCAGTTAGACCAACCGAAAGCAGCAGTCCACGTAAAACGTCTGAAATTAGTCAACAGAAAACATGATCTTCCATCAGGATAGTGCAAGATGTTTCTTTGATGACCAGGCTGAAACTGTTACAGCTTGACTGGAAAGCTAGGCTGATTCCTTCCTTCATTCATTTATTTTGGTCTTTGCAAAATTCTCTTAATGGAAAAAAATTTCCGTTCCCTGGAAGACTGTAAAAGGTACCTGGCACAGTTCAAAAAGATAAAAAGCTTGGGGAAGATGAAATTATGAAGCTGCCTGAAAAATGGCAGAAGATAGTGGCACACAATGGTGAGCATGTGGTTCAATACAGTTCTTGGTGAAAATTAAAACTATGTCTCTTATTTTTACTTAAAAACTGAGAGAACGCTTTGGCCAACCACTCTTTGGCACTAAAGACAATCAACAAACAATTCAATGAAAGGTAAATAGTATCACAGCCAAGTTGGTTTATCCCGGGAACACAAGGTGGTTCTAGCATTTGAATGTCAGTAAAGTTTGCCATGTAAACTAGATTAAAGGGGGGGGGGGAAGTTACGATAACAGACAATGCAGAAAAAGTATTTGATAGAATTCAGTTATTCCCTGATAAATCACTGTAATTTCCTCGCAAACAGATTAAAGTTTTAAAAATGTGAGTGCATAAGTAGATACAGAGAAGCTTTTAATAAAATTGAACATCTTTTCACAATATTAACTCCAGAAGATAATTTCCTTGAACTAATAAGAAGTAGCTACAAAAATCCCACTGTAAAGATTCCTACTTAGTGAAATAGTAGAAGTAGTCTCTTTAAAATCAAGTCAAAATATCTGGTGTCCCTTCAAATATTGTACTAAAAGGGTCAGCACAATAAAACAAGGAAAATGAATAAAAGGCTTAAGGGAGAAATAAAATCGTCATTGTTGTAAGATCGTACAGTTGTTTACATGGAAATCCAAAAGCTATCTATAAAGACATATTAGAATTGAGTTTAACAAAATTGCTAGTTATAAGATCAACATTTAAATATTTCTGAATACCAGCAACGGGATTAGAAAAACGGAATTTTGAAAGTGTATAATATCAACTGTAACTAAAAATATACCTTAAAAATCTCACGAAAGTACGCAAGCCCTTTTGGGAGAAAATCACAAGGCTATGTTGAAAGAAGCTAAAGAAAACGGAAACAGTGGAGGGAGGCAGCATGTTCGTAAGATGAGAGACTCGGTGTTACAGACATCAGCTCTGCAACTGATGAATTAATCAAGTGCAATTCCTGTCAAAATCCTAGCTTTTGTTTTCTTTTCATTTTGGAACTTAAATGATTCTTAATTTCTTAAATTTAGTAGAGCAAGGAACCAAGAATAGCCAAGAGCCTTGTATCAGTTCAGGTTTTTGAGGAGACAGATGCCAAATGTGGTTAGAAGTAAAAGATGTGAAGGATAAAGAGAAGGAGCAGGAAGAGGCAGGGCTGGGGGTAGCCTTCAGAATGTGCCGCTGGTCTGATGCCCATGGGGGAAGGAAGGGCTGACAGGGAGAGCTTGGTGCTGGCCACACAACCCTGAGAAAATCTTGGCCTGACCACAGTGAGCTCTGGTGCAGAGATGGCAGAGTGGTCCTCGACTGGGCCAGCCGTGGTGCTCCTGCCCTGCTCAGGCACTGGTGAGCTGCACAGGAGGGGCGCTGCCTCGCCTCAGTCGCGGCTGATCCAGAAGATGCTTTAGGTGGAGGCTGTCAACTAACTCTACCCCTTGTGGCAGATGCCAATTAAAGTAAATTGATCAGTGCGCCAGTGTTCTCAAAGAACAAACCCACCCATGTATGGAGCTTAATACAGGTCAGAAGTAGCAAATCACTGTGGGAAGGATGGACTCTTCACATGGCAGCAAGGATAGTTGACACGTGGGAAAAAATGAAACTGAATCGTGTGTGTGTGTGTGTTTAAAATATTTAGAAACCCATTCCAGTGGGGTGTGTGTGTGTGTGTATGTATAAAATATTTAGAAACCCATTCCAGTGGTTAAAGACCTAAATGTAAAAGCAAAACATTAAAAACTAGGGAAGACTATATGAGAATATACTTGTGATTTTGAAGAAGGGAAGTACTTATTCAAATAGACGTAAAAAGCAATCAACCATAACAGAAAAATTTGACATTAAAACTTTGACAGAAATTAACACAACATTGTAAAGCAACTATACTCCAATAAAAAACTTTTAAAAAAATTGAACATTTATTCATTGAAAGATAAAGTGAAAAGCTACAAACTGAAAGTGCATTTATAAAACCCATGTAGATAGCATGTTTAATACCCAAACCAAATTATATACATATATAACATATATATATATATGAATATGCTGCTGCTACTGCTGCTAAGTCGCTTCAGTCATGTCCAACTCTGTGCGACCCCATAGACGGCAGCCCAGGCTCCTCTGTCTCTGGGATTCTCCAGGCAAGAACACTGGAGTGGGTTGCCATTTCCTTCTCCAATGCATGAAAGTGAAAAGCGAAAGTGAAGTCACTTAGTCGTTCGTGTCCGACTCTGAGCGACCCCATGGACTGCAGCCCACCAGGCTCCTCCATCCATGGGATTTTCCAGGCAAGAGTACCGGAGTGGGGTGCCATTGCCTTCTCCAATATATGAATATACATGTTACAATTTTTCCTGTTCATTAGCTTTTCTAAATCATTATAAATCGTTTATACATATGGTGTCAGAGAAGGCAGCAGTAGCATACCTATGGTGTACACACACATCAATCAGGAAAAAATTAACACATAGAAAAATAGACAAAACATTTGGAGGCAGGCATTTCACAGAAGGGCTTCCCTGGTGGCTCAGATAGTAAAGCGTCTGCCTACAGTGTGGAAGACCTGGGTTGGATCCCTGGGTCAGGAAGATCCCCTGGAGAAGGAAATGGCAACCCACTCCAGTATTCTTGCCTGAAAAATCCTATGGACAGAGGAGCCTGGTGGGCTACAGTCCATGAGCTGTCTCTTATACACATCTAGATGTGTATAAGAGACAGACACCACACCACTCATCAAGTGCAGAGTATTATTTTCCAGCTTGCTTATAACATTTTTTAGTGACCATATACTNGCTTCAGTCATGTCCAACTCTGTGCGACCCCATAGACGGCAGCCCAGGCTCCTCTGTCTCTGGGATTCTCCAGGCAAGAACACTGGAGTGGGTTGCCATTTCCTTCTCCAATGCATGAAAGTGAAAAGCGAAAGTGAAGTCACTTAGTCGTTCGTGTCCGACTCTGAGCGACCCCATGGACTGCAGCCCACCAGGCTCCTCCATCCATGGGATTTTCCAGGCAAGAGTACCGGAGTGGGGTGCCATTGCCTTCTCCAATATATGAATATACATGTTACAATTTTTCCTGTTCATTAGCTTTTCTAAATCATTATAAATCGTTTATACATATGGTGTCAGAGAAGGCAGCAGTAGCATACCTATGGTGTACACACACATCAATCAGGAAAAAATTAACACATAGAAAAATAGACAAAACATTTGGAGGCAGGCATTTCACAGAAGGGCTTCCCTGGTGGCTCAGATGGTAAAGCGTCTGCCTACAGTGTGGAAGACCTGGGTTGGATCCCTGGGTCAGGAAGATCCCCTGGAGAAGGAAATGGCAACCCACTCCAGTATTCTTGCCTGAAAAATCCTATGGACAGAGGAGCCTGGTGGGCTACAGTCCATGAGATCACAAAGAGTTAGACACGACTGAGCGACTTCACTTTACTTCACAAAAGGAGTAACAGGAATAGTCAGAAAAAATATGAAATGAAGTTCAATCTCATTGGTAATTGGAAAAGCAGGTTAAGATCTTAGTAAAGTGTCATTTCATACACACCTGGATGACAGCCCTGAAGAAGGCAGGCAATAACAAGAAGTCTAATTCGGTGCTGGTGGGAATGCAAACCCACATGGAACAGCACTTAGGAAAGTAATGTAGCATTGTTTTATAAAGTTAAACACAAATCTCTGTAGTCTGGTATATATCCTTGCTCATGTACAACAGGAGAGATGTATATATCTGTTGGCATTGTACCAGCAAGAGCTAGAATCATCTAAAACTTTCGCTCACTATAGAATGGGTAAGCAAATGGTAGCATCAGTACCATGGAGCACTCAGCAGCATTAAAAATGCATGCATTACTGCATGACACATAAACGTCAGATAAACCTTAGAAGCATCGTGTTGAATTTTCTTAAAAGACTGCAGAAGAAGACATTCCGCAAAGTACCTTTTTTGATAGCTTTTTTGAGGTATAATTCACATACCATAAAATTTACTCTTTTAAAGTATACTCTGGTGGTTTTTAGTTTAATATTTAGAATTCTGCAGCTATTTAATTTTAGAAAATTTTCATCACCCTTAAAAGAAACTCCATATCCACTGTCAGTCACTCTCCCCAGTCCCTGGCAACCACTAGTGTTTCTGGCTCTAGGTTTGCCTATTCTGGACATTTCCTGTGAATGGAATCACACGATCGGTGGCCGCCTTTTAGGCTCTTGTCACTTAGGATAACGTTTTCAATGTTGCCGTGTCAGTCCTTCATTACTTTTTATTGCCATACGATATTCTATTATAGAAATATATACCATTTTTAAAATTCCTTCAGTTGATTGACATTTAGGTTGCTTTCAATTTGGGGCTGCTATGAATAACGCTTAGCTCAGATGGTAAAGAATATGCCTGCAATGCAGGAGACCAGGGTTCAGTCCCTGGGTTGGGAAGAGCTGGAGAAGGGAGTGGTTACCCAGCCCAGTATTCTTGCCAGAAAATCCCTCGGACAGAAGAGCCTGGAAAGCTACAGTCCATAGAGTTGCAAAAAGTTGAACGAGACCAGTACTTTTCACTTTCATGAAGAATGCTGCCATGAACACTTGTACGTTTATAGGTGGAGATTCTTTTAAAATAAGGTTCCAAGAGGGACTTCCCTGGCACTCCAGTGGTTGGGTGTCGCACGTCCACTCTACTGGGCATGGATTCCATCCCTGGTAGGGGAAATAAGATCTCACATGTTTCGTGGTGTGGCTGGAGGGGGGAAAAAAGGTTCAAAGGCAAACAAAACTAAACATTGTGTGCTAAAGTCAGAAAAACAAGAGGACGGCAAAATGAGATTTAGGGATGTTCCATAATTTTTTTGGCAGCATCTCAGGCATGTGGGATCTTAGCTCACCGACGAGGGATCAAACCCGGCCACCACCCAGCCCCCCACAGTGGAAGTGTGGAGTCTGAACTGCTGGACCGCCAGGGAAGTGCCAACTAAGGTTCATTTTTAATGCATCTCATAACTCGTGTTCATAGGTTACAGTAGTTAGAACATATACACCCAAACGCATAGGAATAGGGTGCTCTGGCCTCAACATTCTGTAAAAGCCTATTGGTTGGATGTGGGGAGATGCTGGCCTCTAAAATCTGCAATAGGTTTTGATTTCTGAGGGAGACCTGGGTTCTTCTCATTTCCCAAGTACGTTTTTCCACTTTCCAGGTGTGTTCATTTCCTGAGCACTTTTTGAGTTCTGACAGCTAAATCAGCCTGTTCTGGACTGCCTGCCTAGCTTTCTCTGTCACCTGTTTTACTGGTCCACAGGGTACCCCACCCACCCAGCTTTCTAGCCTCAAAAACTGTTGCTATTGTCTCCTCCCCTCTCTTTGTCTTTATGGATTTCTACTCCCCCCCCCCCTTTTCTGTCATTGTAGTTTGGCTTCAGGAGGAATTGGAGGTAAATGGGTATGTTCAACTGCTATGGTTACCCAGAAATTTTTGAATCTGTGTTTCTTATTGCTTGCAGCTAATGGTATCCCTATGTTATCAATATTATTTTCACATAGAAATATTATATGACATGATATTTAGTATTCCCTCTTATAGATGTATAATTAATTATGCTTGAGTATGTGAGTGCTTTCAATTTCCTGAATATTTTTAAAAAATAGATTTAGAAATATATTTACTGCAATGTTATGTTGTCAAATGTCTCGAGGAGGTTTTTTCCAGTTTATACTCCTGCTCTCAATGGAAAAGAATACCAATATCTTCACACCGACAACAGAGAGTACTTTATTTACACCGTACACTTTATTTTCTAATTACATTCATTTGAAAAAACTCAGAAAAATAACATCAAGAAATAGAGCAGTCATAATCCCACCATCCAGAAATCTCTACTATTAATACTTGGAATATATTCTGGACTTTTCTCTGCATATGTGTGCACATTGTGAGATAACGTTTGACTTTTTGTTTCGCTTTGTTCTGGTTTTATTCTTGCTTTGTTTACTTGACAATGTGCTGTGGACACCATTCCACATCAGTATTGATTTAGTCATTGTCAAAGCTCTGTATACCATTGTTTGCTTAACCTACCCTATCGATGGATGTTTAGACTGTTTAAGGATTTAGGAAAAGATGCAGACATATAGCTTTGTAGTAATACACGTTTTTCCCTTAGATAAATAGACATTGCTTGGTTAGCAGATATTTACTTTTTGGAGTTCTTCGTCCACTACTGTGTACTGCTGAAGGCTGCAGAAACAGCAGAGCCAGGAAGGCTCCGACAGTATTGTTTGATCTACATCATTCAATTCCTGGACTTTTAACTTGTGTGAACTAATGAATTTACATGTGGCCTACTCTGGCAAAATGTGTAATCTGTAACTTCAAACTCTTGCTAAGCTAAAGAGAGGGGCACTTGACCCTGTCTATATTCATATTTTCATAACATAAAGTTCAGATTTCAACCATGATCAGAACTGCAAAATGCTGTAATTCATGTGAATGCTATTCAAAACACAAATTATTCAATAACAAATCATTCAAAATTTAGGAAGTTTGTATCTGTTTTATGTAGTATGTCTAAATTAAGAATATGGGTTAATAGAGTATTCTTAGCCTGATATATTACATCACATATGAAGTCTTAAATTGACATGAATTAGCCTATATATCTTTAAATATTTGCAAAATTATATTTTACAGGAGCCTGTAATAAATGACTATATTACAATTCAGAAGCTGAAAAGTGTAGTGAGAGTTGCCATGGCAACCTTAATGTGATAACCCCTTGCTTTCATTTAAATTTCATTTTTAATATTACATTAACATTTTTGCATTTAATAGATAGATATTTGAATTAATATTGAAGTGCCCTCTCTAATATAAATAAAATATAAGAAATGAAAATGTGATTTTTCTTCCAGTGAACAAATGAACATATAATCCAAGATCTCGTAGAAATAACAGCACTTGAGTTTTAAATTATTGGATTTCATTCATTTATTTTGAAGTTTCTTAAAGGATCCCTTTTAAAAGATTAAGAAATATTTATGGATAGCCACATAACTCATGTCTTTGACATTTCAAATATGGTTCAGAATTTTCTGAAGGCTATTTGGGGGCAATTTACTTCACGGTGCCTTGATTTATTCTGTATTTTTCAAACTCGATGACCTCAGATGCCTCTCCCACCTCAATAAATCCATATTAGTATACTAATCATTTATAGGTGGATACACTTAATCTTACTTAAAACAAAACACAATATTGCCAAATACAGATTCATCTATTTAAGTTTATTATAGATAATAAAAATCTAACTTATGCTAGAGATATAGGGTACTTTTTTATTACAAAGGAATCTTGACTGCGCTAAGTAAGTGTTCACTCAGATTATATGTGGATTGTGTGGGTAAAGTTGAAATGAATATATAAAATTTATGGACAGCAGAATCTTTGGTTGGAAGAGTCTCTCAGGTGTCAGGAGTCTCTGGTTCTCTAATGCACTACAGCCAACTAAATCTTAACTCTATGCAAATCATTTAATCTCTTGTGTATGAAACAAAAAATTGTGAATTCCCTGGCAGTCCAGCAGTTAGGACTCAGCACTTTCACTGTTGCTGTGGCCCAGGGTTCAGTCCCTAGTTGGGGAACTAAGATCCCACAAACTGCACACCCAAAAGAAGAGCCGTGTGAAAGGGAGGGCAGTCTGGAATAGGGCAGGAAATGACACCATTACTCGTTACAAACCTGGAGCCAGCTATAGCAGTAGGGAGCACTTCAAGGGAACGAGTGACTGTTACCATTAAGATGATTCTTTCCTTTCTTCTGGAGAGGAAGCGAGGGCATCTGACGCAATCTGGATACCATTAGAGGATGTGAGTAGATCCAGGTGGTGCAAGGGATTGCCTGTGTCATACTGTTTTGTACGAACCTACTCTGCACGGCCATGGCTGTTTCACCCCATACCCGCTACCTGTCCCCTGCACACACACACACACATGTGCACACACACACGTACACACACACACGGAGCAACACCAGCAGTGACTCATAGATCTCTGTGGTCATGGACCCAGAAGAGCTGCTGCCACCACAGCCCTAGAAATCAGGGAGTACCACCCACCGTCTTGACAGTGAAGAACATCTGCTATGCCTGCCAGTAACTGGGAACTGTGCCTCCCCAGTAACTGCCTGGAGCGGCCACCTAACACCACCTGGCACTTTAGGTGCCTTAATGTCTACTCAGGATGACGATCAGGAGTTCAGGAAAGGAAGTGAGCTGCTCTATAAGTTATTTTCCCTTCCGCCCCATGAATGGACTACTCCTAGACACAGTTCTTTATATCAACATACTGAAGACACCCTGTGAGACCAGGCTGACTCTGTTAGGATGCTGTGGCAAACTTTATTGGTGTATATACTCTGTAAGATTTTCTTAAGCATTGTAATAGTTTTTTTTTTTTTTTAAACAGTATTTCACTAGTTGGTTCCGAGCTTCTCATAAGGAAAACAAAAATGTATTTTCTTAGAATTAGGTCATTGTTAAACCTAAGAGATGAGACCTAAAGATATAACCTGGAGATAAACAGGAAAACAAAGATCCTTTTTTTTGTTTCATTTTAAAAATCAAAACTAGGACCATATTGACTGTTAGACTTTTATAACATACTGGGCTTCCCTGGTGGCTCAGAGGGTAAAGCGTCTGCCTGGATGCAGGAGACCCGGGTTTGATCCCTGGGTCAGGAAGATCCGCTGGAGAAGGAAATGGCAACCTACTCCAGTACTCTTGCCTGGAAAATCCCATGGATGGAGAAGCCTGATAGGCTACAGTCCATGGTGTCACAAAGAGTCGGACATGACAGAGCAACTTCACTTTCACTTTCCCCTCACTTAATATTTTGTAATTTTTTTCCACATCATTAAATTTTATGATTATATTTTTAATGCCACATGATAGTTCATGGTTCCATAATTTATCAACCAGTTATCAGCTGTTAGATATTTCTTTGCTTTCTCCTTTTAAACATTGTTTTGTGTTTTGGTGACATTCATGCGGATATAATCTTTGTACTATGGTGTAATTATTTTCATAGGATAACTCCTTTGCAGTGGAAATAAATTCTAAAGGGAAAGTTATACCAGTTTAAATTCTTAATAACTGTATATGAGGGCACTGGTTTCTTTGCACACTTGCCAACCGCAAATATTGTCTCCTGCTTTGATCTTTGTATGCTGCTCTCTACAAAAGGGTATCTCATGTCCCTGTGCATTTCTCTGATTATTAGCAAGGTCAAATACAATTTTGGATCTTCATTGGCCATTACTGTTTCTTTTGTGAATTGTCCACAATATGGGTCTGTCTTTTGTCATGTTCTTATCTCAATTTATCACTCATCTTTGTTTATAATATCACATGTATTTTTCTACATAATTGGAGTTATTTTGAGGAAAAAAAAATATAGCAACCCTTCATTTATTCACAGTCATTCCTTTTAGAGAATTTTTCAGTCAAATGTATATTAAATCCCTCAAGACACAACCTAAATGTTCCTTTCTCCATGAAGTCTTCCGTGACTTTATCTAATTTAGTCCTGAGTGACTCTTTCTCGCCTACGTTTTTCTACATGGGCACTAATGCTTCATTCAGACTTTCTTGTATTAAATGTGTTTGCACATCTCCCTATCACAGCTTTTTTTTTCCTCTTTTTTTTAAAATTTAAATTTATTTATTTTAATTGGAGGCTAATTACTTACAATATTGTATTGGTTTTTTGAAAGCAGGAACACAACTCAGGGCCCAGTAAGGTATCCTGCCCATAATACAGTCAGTGGTCGTGGTGGTGGTTTAGTCGCTAAGTCATGTCTGGCTCTTGCGACCCCGTGGACAGAGGAGCCTTGCAGGTTACAGTCCATGGGATTTTTCAGGCCAGAATACTGGAGTGGGTTGCCACTTCCTTCTCTAGGGGATCTTCCAACCCAGGAATCAAACCCGGGTCTCCTGCACTGTAGGCAGGTTCTTTACCAACTGAGCTACAAGGGAAGCCTATATATTCAGTAGTGGGAGTTGATTTGTTAGCTCTTTCAATACCAACACGTTTACATTTTAAACTGTTCTTTACAGAATTTGTTTTGAATTATACATTTGTACACTTTCTTTAGGAGAGTTTATTAAAAAAAACAGTTTAGGGTTTTTGATAACTGACCCTTCTATAAAGATGATGTATCAGTTCAGTTCAGTTCAGTTCAGTCGCTCAGTCGTGTCCGACTCTTTGCGACCCCATGAATCGCAGCACGCCAGGCCTCCCTGTCCATCACCATCTCCCGGAGTTCACTCAGACTCACATCCATCGAGTCCATGATGCCATCCAGCCATCTCATCCTCTGTTGACCCCTTCTCCTCCTGCCCCCAATCCCTCCCAGCATCAGAGTCTTTTCCAATGAGTCAACTCTTCGCATGAGGTGGCCAAAGTACTGGAGTTTCAGCTTTAGCATCATTCCTTCCAAAGAAATCCCAGGGCTGATCTNTATATGACATTTCATGTATACAAGGTAAAGTGACTTAGTTCTCAAATATTTAGTTTTTAATTATCAATTCTGTTTTAATTTTTCTCCAAAGTCATGGATAACATTGTCACTAGCAGCTCTGGAAATCACAAAAATCTAAAACAAAGCAATTGTTCATTAACAGGAGAATGCATACATGTATGGTTAGTATGAATATATTGTGCTGTAATTAATCATGAAAAGGATTGATCCACAACTAAGACCTGAATTAGTAAATTTCACAAAGCTAATTTTCCAAGTATAATGTTGCATTAAAGACAATTTCCAGAAAAAAAAATACATGGTATGTTTCTATTTATGTACATATATATCTGTATCTTTGGTTTAAAAAAAGATATTCAAACATGCAAAAATTTAGGATAAGAGGTACATCTTATGAAAAATGAGGAGTGAAATTAAACATACACACAGATATTACATAGGTTTCATATAGTTCTATTTCTTAACCTAATTTAACAGGCATATGCATTTTCATCTTACTTGTAAACCACACATAAATATTACATGTATAATTTTCTATATTTGATTTATTCCTTAATAATATGCTATAGTATGCTATATCATGTCTCTTAATAAAAATTTAATGGTTTGATAATAATAGAAGCTGATAGAAATTTCAAGAAACATGTAGGAGGGGATAGATGTATACATGCAGCTGCTTCACATTGTACAGCAGAAACTAACACAACTTTGTAAAGCAACTGTACTCCAGAAACAAAAAATCATTTGCTCATTTTGGAGCAAAATTTGGAATTTTCAGAAAGGTGAACACATGCACTCATATCTCTGAATTTTCTTTCCGATCTATCTATTCATAGAGATAATTCCAAACAGTATTAGGTTATGTTTATTTCCCAAATGACTTTTTCTAAAAGCAGATATTTTTAACATATTGAAAAGTCATAGCTAGGATTCTGTAGATGATCTAACACTTTCTGGCTGGCATAAATTGCTGTTTAGATGAGATCTGATCAAGATTTCTGTGTGACCTTTTCTTTTTTCTTTGACCAACTTCTGTTTCCTGCTTAAGCCTCATGCCCTGTATGAACAAGCTCTTGTAATTTATGTGACACTGCTTATCTTTCAGTGACTGGCAACATACTGAGTCAAATATAATACCATCAGATGCCAATATGGTTTCCTGACATTCCTACCAATTTTGATTTTTCTTTTAGTCAATGGTAGTAGAGATACTGAGTTTTCATGTTTGAGATTTTGTTTGGAAATGTTAGAAACATGTTCCATAAATATTTCCCTTTTCTATTTGCAGATGTCAGGCATTAAAGATCTTACTAAATGTTATATTATATGTCAAAGTCAAATTATATTATAAACAGATATATATGAAATCATATTAAAATATAAATCTTAAAGATCTGTTTGTTAGGGTAGCAAACACAGACATCTGTCAAGACAGCAGACAGTTCTTCTGACTTCTAGAAATTGTGCTTCTGGAAGTTCACTCCAGACTCCCACTGCTCAAATCATATGATGGGAAAAGTGACCTAGCCATTTCAAATTGTATGATTCTTATTTTAGCACATTTTTAAAATGTGAATAACTGAAAAAATTGCATAAGTCAGGCCAAGCAACTGGGTTCTGAAAATGCATGTAATACGTATAATAATTCAGATATTTTCCAAAGAGTGGAGTAGAGTAGAACATCAAACTACTGTGAACAAATCAGTCTCTAAGAAAATGTTTGGGGAGTCAAAATTTAGAGAATGGGAACTATTCCAGACAATTAATGGAAAACAAATTGTTTCTCTTAAAGACAGAATTTATAAAGAATCTATCTACATTGATTAAAATCACTGGATAAATGCTCAAGTGTCCATTTCACTTAGCTTGTGTAGACAGAACCTATGAAATAGGTCATGCCATCTGAGTGAGGCGAATTGAGTTTGACAGAAAATGGGGAATGGGGTCACTATATAGTAAATTGCCTCCTCAAATGCAATTATCTATTCATGATGTAAATCCAATACAGTCTTTCTCTTCTTTGATTTTATTCACTGTACCTCTTGTTTTCATCATTGTCCTGTTGACAAGTATTTTGTCTGTATGAAAAGCATGTTGTATTCAATCCTAGTAGATGTTTTCATTGAATAATAACTTATTTTCTCTGGATGCTGAGTGACTAGAAAAACACTATTTTTCTGTGTATTATCAACACTTACACCACAAAACTTTTTGGCAAAAGTAGAGATTATATTGTAATAAATATATACATCATAGAAAATTGATATTTTAAAGCTACTTTAGAATTTACTTTTAGTCACTACTGGAAGAAACTCCTAGGGAGGAAAACAATAGTCCTACATTTCCAACTTCTTTCAGCTTAAAATCAACCTCATACATTACCCCAGTTACAAACACAAAAATGAACCAAGAAGATACAGCCTTTATTGTACTTGTAAGGGTGTTGTGTTTCAATATAACCATATAGGCTGGGTTACACTTTCTCCTAGGAATCATTTTTAATTGAAAAAATATCTCTTTGTAATAAAACTAGAGTTTTAATCCATCAAATATATTATTATCTTATTTTGGTTATGCATACAAATATAGGACCTCTTGAAAGGGAAAAAATATATGTACTATTGAACATCATTTTGGAGAGAAAATAATAGTTTGAGTGATTTATTAGGGTTACTCAATGTGCACAAGTCTTGTACCATTGACACAAGGTCAACAATTAAAGGAAGTGAAAAATAATATTTGAATATTTTGTTTTATGGATTATGAGTACGTAAGCTATTCTGTTCTAGCCTTATAAAAATAAATTTATCACAAAGCATTAAAAACAATAATTAATTAGATGCTGCTGCTCCTGCTGCTGCTAAGTCACTTCAGTCATATCCAACTCTGTGCGACCCCATAGATGGCAGCCCATGAGGCTCCAAAGTCCCTGGGATTCTCCAGGCAAGAACACTGGAGTGGATTGCCATTTCCTTCTCCAATGCTTGAAAGCGAAAAGTGAAAGTGAAGTCGCTCAGTGGTGTCCGACTCTTAGTACCCCATGGACTGCAGCCTTCCAGGCATCTCTGTCCATGGGATTTTCCAGGCAAGAGTACTGGAGTGGGGTGCCATTGCCTTATCCACATTAGTTAGTTGGAGCTGGTAAAATATTGTTGTATTTTACTGAAATATTGGAGTTTTGAAAAATCCAGAAATTTCCAAAGAACTTAAATATCATGATAACAGAGGACAATAATGCTCTATCTGTGATTACTTCTGACACTTTTACCATTTTCATGCACTTGGACTTCTAGTGAGCTTTCACAAGCTGTGTAGCTCCTCTATCTTTCTCTCATAGTCCTATAACTATGCTACTCCTGAATATTTCTTATGCAGTGCCAAGTTAAATCCTTAGTTCAGCTTTTTTTTCTAGGGAGCTTAAGCTGAAACAGCTGGTTCCAGAAATGCCTCTAGGTAAACTGTCAGGGTGGGATTCTAGAGCTAAATCCTTCTCTGGCTAGAATATATCACAGGGATTACTATTCATAGTAGGTAGTCTTGTTTACCACTGCCATGCTGTAGAGTTATATGCTGTCTGCTAAGACTGCCTGTAGGTAATCTGAATGGGATTCATGTTGAAGGAGATCTGCTGGTTTGAAAAAAAAAAANCTTCTCTGGCTAGAATATATCACAGGGATTACTATTCATAGTAGGTAGTCTTGTTTACCACTGCCATGCTGTAGAGTTATATGCTGTCTGCTAAGACTGCCTGTAGGTAATCTGAATGGGATTCATGTTGAAGGAGATCTGCTGGTTTGAAAAAAAAAAGTCTCTAGCATTGTAGATATATGAGAAAATAGTAATTAAAATTTTATGAAGTTGGTTTTTGCTATGTTTCATTGTTGCCCTGAATAATGACAACTAAACAATTGAGTCAGGGGAGGGAGGGTATTGATAAATGGCTGATTCATATGGGACATGGAGAAGGCAATGGCACCCCACCCCAGTACTCCTGCCTGGAAAATCCCATGGATGGAGGAGCCTGGTGTGCTGCAGTTCATAGGGTGTGCTAAGAGTAGGACAGGACTGAGCTACATCACTTTCACTTTTTACTTTCAAGCACTGGAGAAGTAAATGGCAGCCCACTCCAGTGCCTGGAGAATCCCAGGGACAGGGGAGCCTAGTGGGCTTCCATTTATGGGGTCGCACAGAGCCGGACATGACTGAAGTGACTTAGAAGCAGCAGAAGCAGCATATGGGACAACTGATTCAGACTTTACTGAAGTATATCCACTTCCTGATATTCAAGCTGATTTTAGAAAAGGCAGAGGAACCAGAGATCAAATTGCCAACATCTGCTGGATCATGGAAAAAGCGAGAGTTCCAGAAAAACATCTATTTCTGCTTTATTGACTATGCCAAAGCCTTTTATTGTGGATCACAATAAACTGTGGAAAATTCTGAAAGAGATGGGAATACCAGACCACCTGACCTGCCTCTTGAGAAACCTGTATGCAGGTCAGGAAGCAACAGTTAGAACTGGACATGGAACAACAGACTGGTTTCAAATAGGAAAAGGAGTACGTCAAGGCTGTATATTGTCACCCTGCTTATTTAACTTATATGCAGAGTACATCATAAGAAACACTGGTCTATGCATTAGCGAGATCTGCATGCTATTCTAGTATTGCCATTCCCTTTTGAGAGCCTCTTCCGAGTGTCAGAACAATTATTCAAAACTCAGGCTAGAGACATGAGAGGAGGTTTCTGGGTGTTCTTCCAGTGCATTGCCCAGCTTGCTCCTTTAACTGTCTGTTGACTGTGTTATTTGACAACTCCATAGCAGCAGAGGTTAACATGTAGATTTCTGTCTGGTTAGAAACAAATAATTTCTGTTCAGTGGGAAAGATAACCCTATAGGCTGTGGCTTGTGGCCCTATAGGACATTAACTAATTTTGTGTCTAACTTAGTAATCTTAAGTAATACTAACATTCCTTTTTAAATTTATAAATACTTGAAGTGAAGTGAAGTCGCTCAGTCATGTCCGACTCTTTGCGACCCAATGGACTGTAGCTCACCAGGCTCCTCAGTCCATGGGATTTTCCAGGCAGGAGTACTGGAGTGGGCTGCCATTCCCTTACTTCAAGGGATCTTCCTGACCCAGGGATCGAACCTGGGTCTCCTGCATTGTAGGCAGACACTTTACCGTCTGAGCTACCAGGGAAGCCTTAAGCTCCTCCAATTCTTATTCAACCCCAGTCTTTTACCATTTTCCTCATTAACTGAGTTGAATAAAATCATTCACCACATGTTTATTTTATATATATATGAGATCATCTTTTTAGCCTTTTGAAAATTATTCTCCAGCATTGCTTTAGGACCCCTCGTTTTTACTGTAGGCGCCAAGTAGTTTAGCTTGCTCGGTAAATAATAAAATACACTACTAACAAAAGCAAAAGCAAGTCAGCCGGTAATCAGATCCCAGTCTGTTTTTTTTCCCCCTCCTTCTTCTTTCACTGTTGAATACTTTTTCTGCTTGTAACCTAGAAAAGATGGGCTAGAAAGCTGCACAGAATCATTCTTTCTGTGAATCCATCTGCCAACAACATTTGTTAAGCCCCGTGTGTGAAGAGGATGGCCCTGGAGGCTGCAGTGAACTTGCAGTAAAAGGGGGGATGTTGCTGCATGGTTTCATGTTATTGTTTTCAACTGGAGTTCTGCTTGGCTGCAGCGGGAGAGAAATATCCACCAGGATGGTGAAGTGAAGATAACACGGGAACATTTTGCCAGATAAAGAAAGCAAGCTCCATTAGCTAAATTATCATCCAAACATCCAAAAATGATCCTTTTGTTGTTGGGCTTTTTTAATTGAATGGTTAATAGCATAGTGAGACTAACACATTTGGTCCTTAGAATCAGATCTCTGATATGAGAGTCCCAAGAAAATGTTTCTTTTGGGAAAATCACTATGAGAACTATGGCTGATGGAGAATATTTTACTCCAACCAACTATCAGTTCTATCATTTTATTCAACTTCGATTGAGCTTCAGTGCCCAGCTCAAATCCTGTGTGCTCTGTGAAGCTTCCCTGATCACCCAAGACCAAAGTTAACTTCTGCACACTTGTTTGTAGCCCTCATTTGAGACTTACATGCTCTCTTGACCATTATTTTTATGTGCATCTAGTTTTTCCTCTCAGTCTAGGCCATAAATTCCTGGGGAACGAGTTTTGTCTCCCACACTTTATATCTTTCACAGTGCTGGTTATATACTGTGTGCACGCTAAGTTGCTTCAATCATGTTCAACTCTTTGAGACCCTATGGACTGTAGCCCACAGGGCGCTTCTGTCCATGGGATTCCCCAGGCGAGAATACTAGGATGGGTTGTCCAGCCCTCCTCCAAGGGGTCTTCCCGACCTAGGGATCAGACTTGTGCCTCTTAATGTCTCCTGCATTGGCTTGCGAGTTCTTTACCACTAGCGCCTCCTGGTTATATAGTAGCAGCTGAGTAATCAGTATCTGTTGGTGGGTTCACAGGAGAGCAGATTACTCTTGGCCAGTGTAGGCAGAAAAGTGCTATAGGCTGACTCTTTTTTTCCTGAGATAACCAAGTTCATTGGCAAATGATACAGTTATTCCTCTGGATGATCCTGAAGCAATGCATGCAGTCTCCTGTATGGCATTTTCAAACTCTCCACAGCCATTATTGCTGTTTTCTTTATACTGCACTATGCTTAAACAGCCAGCTCATTGAAAAAGTCCCTGATGCTGGGAAAGACTGAGGGCAGAAGGAGAAGAGGGCATCAGACATTGAGATGGCTGGATGGCATCACCAATGCAACGGATGTGAACTTGGGCAAACTTCGGGAGACGGTAAGGAACAGAGAGGCCTGGCGTGCTGCAGCCCCTGGGGTCGCAAGAGCCAGACACGACCAGGCGACTGAACGACAGCAACAGCAGAGCTTAAAGTTGGAGCTGTGTTTGTTGAGCAGAGAGCGAGTGAAACTACTCTTGAATTTTCCATGCAGTATTTAAATCTGACTCACCCAATGAAGAGCAGGATGCGTACAGGGAGAACAAATCTAATTCCATACAATAACGTGCATTTTTACACTTGTTTAAGGGAAGCATTTATTAAAGCAGCATGCCTTGTTTTTCATGGGAGCCAGTTAGAATCTTAAAAAAGTCTAATACAGGAGAGAACTAGAGTCAAATCTAACAGAATATGTAGACTATTTCCTATTTTAAGGATAGCCTGTCTCCCAGTAATAAAAATCAAGGATTTCAAAGAGTGCACATCCTTCATAACACATATCTTTGCTGAAAGGTTTGTTTGGATTTTTCCTCAACATCTTACTTTTTGGCCAACTCAGTGCTTTGCTCATAGGATTCAATTAAAAATTCCTTGACCTTGAGTCATTAGGGTAAGCTGTAAGCTAACACGGGGACAGCACAGGGGACCACTTTATCCTATGTGAGCATGAACCCTCTTCCAAGTACTTCCTGAGTCCAAGTACCTTTTAGGGTGACTCTAACAGCCCTGAAATAAGGCAAGAACATTATGGCATAAAAGGATAAAACTCTTGGTATTTTTCAACCAGTGATCCTCAAACTTTACTGTATACACAGATTACCAGAGGATTTTGTTAAAATGCGGATTTTGATTTTGTGGGTCCTTATATTTAATAAGCTCCCGAGTGGCGCTCCTGGTGCTGGTCTGGGGCTGCATAGTGATCATCATCGCCTTAGAGAGTCTGGGGCTTTCAGACCCCTCATTGCTGCCCTAGAATCTACCCTATCCCTGAAGCTCTCTATCCTTTTCTTCTCATGGTGTTCCAGCCTGCAGGGCCACTGTGCCTCCTCTCTGCCAGGGATCCCTGTCATTTCACCAACACAAAATAGGACTCACTCCTTTCTTTTTTGATAATAAGCTGCTTGTGACAGGAAAATGGAACAAGATGACGAAGTGAAGTATCAGATGCTTCCAGGCAAGAGTCCACCGCATTTGAGATTATTCAGACAAAATGTTGCATGTTTTACATCACGGGCAAGGCTTTGTCTCTAACCCTTAGTAGAATTTAATAGCAGTTATTGTGATGAAACTTCAAGCTGAAATTCTGTCACACCGTATGGTTTTGTTCATTTGGAAAATAGTAACCAGAGGATTGTTTATCTGCTGGTTTTCATTTGGACAAGAACTCCAGCCATACTATGGTAACATACAAAATGGAAAACCTCCATGATGCCCTTTAAAATTCTGGCTCCAAATACAAATCTCAATTTTTTTTAAGTTTTTTTTTTTTT
>SJYX01021955.1:34260-97012 GCA_006410675.1 Oreotragus oreotragus
TCCTTGGCCGGCGGGGGGCGGGTGGGGGGGGGTGGTATGTGTGCCTCTAGGAAGTTTAAAGATTTCTTTACAAAATGGTTACAGCATTTGAAGTCATCTCAAGTCTAAATTAAACAGCTATACAGTACTGCTTTGGGAAAATCTGAATTACTGTTTTAACAGAAATGCAGTTAATTATTAAATATGCACAGCAACTTAAACGAGTCGCTGCTGACTTGAATGAATGGATCACTTGTAATGAATCTGATTTTAAAGCAAATGAATATTCTGAAGTACTTTAAAAGGTTCTAGATTATATTTGAGGTAAATAAGAACATATAGTAATCTTCTTTAAAAAAACAATAGTTTTTCTTTAATGCTTTTCAGACTTTTGCATTCAGTGCAAGAAGATCAAGAATTTGCCTCTGCACCAAGTTGCAAAATGACAGTGTAGTTATTCTCTTGTCTGATTTTCATAAGCTTTTTAAAAGAGGCATTTTATTTCTGGAGAAACAGTCACAGCTTGAATTTAGTCTTCATGTCCAATACATGGAGGAACTTTTAGTTCCTGAATACCAGATAAGCAAGGACTTTTTGTCCTGCCTGTGAAACTTACCTAAAGTAAGCTCAGGAATGTATTTTCTCAGATAATACTATCCAGACTTCATTATAATATCCTTGAATTTATAATATCCTTGAAAATAAGTAAAAACTCAAAACTCCTTGTGCATATGTATGGTTCATTTTAACAAAAAATTTCAATTAAGTGAGAAAATACAGTGCTGGGTTAAAAATTCTTATTTCGTTCTCATAAGCAGTTTAAGTAGCCTTTCTGTGATGTCTGTTTTTGAATTCGCATAGATCACAGGCTTTCTTGGGTTTCAGGACCAGATCTTAAAAATCTTTGCACTCTCAGAGCCCAGCCGTTTAGTCAGTTGAAATTCTTCCCATGAAAACCTCCATCCTCTGGTGCCCAGTCACACAATTTCAAACTGGCAAGGATCTAAAGTGAGTTTTTTCAGTAGCTACCAGTGCGTCTGAGAACGGAATCTACTTGATGCAGAACAGCTGTTTTGAGTAAGTTTCAGAGGTCAGCTGAAACCCCGCACCGGGCGGAACCCTGTCCCAGCCTCCCGGAGACTCCTGCCCTCTCTCTGCGCGCTCCCCCTACACGCGGCATCTCCAAGAAACCGCCCGCGTGAGGCTATTCTTGGCGGACACAAGTTTCTTTCAGAGATAGACCAAAATCAAGGGGGAACGAAGGCTCTCTTCGGGGGTCAGAAGGGAGCCACGAGAGCGTTTTAACAGTGTAGTTTCCCAGGAACACGGGCCGGGGGTTCCCTTGGCGCGCTCGGTGAACGCTAGTAAACACGGCTGCAGCTCCGCGTGCGCGCGCTCTCCAGAAGGCAGTGTCTCCCGGCACCGCCTTTTCCTAGTGGGTTTCCATTTCATCGATCAGGGCCTAGATGCTGGCTAGCAATTAGTCCTAATCAGGCAGCAGGAGTGTCTTGGGGGGACTGCCAGCTAGCCTAATTGCTGGCAGCTGCGGGGCACCGGCTGTTAACCCTCTGTGTCCCGGACTCCACCGGAGGTTAGGCCCGGCAAAACTGCCGTACGTGTGGGGATCGGTGGCTTATCTTTATTTTGGAAAACTGCACCGAGAAGCTTGGATTACTTTATCTCCAAAGATACTTTAGGATAAGGGGTGAACTGTATAACCCTACTCTACAGCGCAAATTCATAGAGGAGAGGGACTGAAACAGGATTTTTTAAAAGCTCTATCATGAAAATCATCAAAAATTCACAGAAGTGGAATAAGCCCAAACATCCATCAAATACTACTCTACATTCTGCCATTCATTTTCATTTATTTCCCATCTCCGTTTTTGTTTTTATTGTAGTTGCTTTTTTTTTCTTAACACATGTTTATTTGAAATAAATGAGCTTTGTTCACAGTTCTGTTCCTTTTTTCAAAAAGCTGCCACCTCTCTTTGCTTTACATTCTGTCCTGTTCTTTTCATGATAGGTATTTTAGAAGAATGACAATTTTTCTCCCCACCCACCCGCAGAAATCCCCACAACCACCTCACACAAATGCAGATGACCGAATTCTGAAAAGTGACTTCATAATGGATTTCCAACCTCTGAGCAGTAGATATAGCACAGTCTGAAAAACAGGGTGGTACAGTGACGTGTCTCCAGAGACGAAAAAGGGCACTTTTGGTTTCCAGAACAGAACAGACTTGCTCAAAAGGCCCGCAGACCTCAGCAGATCACCAGAATCCACTTGATCTTTCTGCTTGGGAGGACCGTCACTCTGACCAGGACATCACTGCCCCCCACCCTGGGCCCCCTGCCGCTGTTCATCAGGGCTCCTCAGCTTACTGGAATATTTTAAAGTAACTCTCAGACTTCTTTTCACTTCTAAGTGCTTTAGTGTATGATTCTAATATATATGGAATATAACCACAACATTTACTACACTCAGCAAAGCAGCTAATAATTGCTAATTCCATCGAATGTGTCTGCTTCAAGGATCTAGTCAAAGTCAGATGTGTGTGGCTGTGACTGAGGTGGCCATTTGTTGTGTAGTATGGTAGATTATACCTGCAAGGTGTGCTTTCACGCCTTCCCTATATTTTCTATAAATCCACAGTAAAATCTAGGAGCTTCATGGGAATTAGGTTCGGGTTTTTGTTCCAAGAATACTTTATAGGTGGTGTATAAAGTTCTATCACTTATTCCCCAGGAGGCACAAATGTCTAACTGTCCAGTCTCAGTGATGTTAGGATTGGCCACCGAGCCCAAACGCCATCAGTCTGGTGCACCCATCACAGAGTTCTCCTGTTAGCTTTACCTGATAGTCTCAGCAGACACTAGTAATCCTTGCCTGGAATGACTCTTCCATTTGGGGTTGCTAAGTGGTGGTATTCTAATCTTCTCATCCCTTTGCCATGTGTCAATATTAGCCATGATTCTTACAGAGAAGAATTTCCCCCTCATGTTTCTTAAGGCAGGGTAAATAACCTGGTTCCTTTCTCTTGTATCAGAGTGATTCCCTAAACCACCTCATAATGTAATGATGAAAAAAGTTTGGGATTTTTATATGTTTGATGTGTTTCAATCCAGTGTAGTCCTAGTTTTTTAAATGTTTAATCATCTCAGATTTATTCAGTGGTGCTTTTCAAACTTATACTGTAGCCTTTTGATTTGTCTCTGTTAGCCTTTGAAACTTTTCTGCCCTTTGCCTGGACTAATAGTTTCCCAAGGAGCCCTAGTTGCTTTCAGTAAACTGGGAATGATGGCTATTCTGTCTAATGGGTTGTCATCGCTTCTAGTCCAGTGCACTATGTTTAAAGAGACAAAATGAAGCTGTATTGAATTCAGGCTGGTATTAGTCTCCTACGGACCTATACACAACTGGACTCATCTTAAACTTCCTCCTTCCTGTCCCAAAGCAACAAGTGTCTATGCTTTTGGCATCTCTAGTTCCAGGACACACGGTCAGTTCCCTCCTCACTTGCCTCCTCAGTCATCCTTACCTTCTCTATCAGCGAGTCAGGGACGGCCACTCGCTCCTCTGTCCCCTTGCTTCCCTCCCAAGCTAGAATGAATGCTCTCTGAAAGCGAATGCTCTCTGAAAGCGATAATGATTTCTACTCACTTGGGAATCCTCCATAATGCTGAGCACAGAGTAGGTTTTCAATGAACTTTTGCAGTTAATTGTCACAGATCCCAATCTGTGCTGCAAATTCTCTGCTTTACATCAATCAATCTCCTATCCAGGGACTGGGTTGCTTTTTTTTTTTTTTCCTCCAACACAAAAGAAGCATCATTCCACAACCATTTTATAGAGGTGGAATAAAATAAAACTCTGCAATTGATTCTGTTCCAAAGAAGCCATGCATTAAGGGGGAGAGACCGTGCCTCGAGGAGCTGTCGGCTTCATTACAGGCTCCGCAGCAGGCCACGTGGGAGGGCAGGCAGGCTCTGCGGAAAGGGGCCGGTTAATGACCTCCAGCCCTCCTGAAGCACACTCCCGCCCGCACCTCCACGGGGCTGCCAGAAACCAATGGGGCGGGGGGATCTTTGCTCTGTTCCTTGATATTCCAGGAACAATGTATCATTAACGATTTCTCATGTTTCCTAACTCCATATTTAAGGAAGATTATTTCATGGAGCCAAATAAGATGATCCCAAGATAAACCAGCTATATATCTGGAGAGCCGCTGGACACCACCTATAGATGTCCTGTGTGGGTCTTAGCAGTGGCAAGACCTCGGGAGGAGCAGGTAAAATAGCACCCCGTCTTCCACCGCAAAGAGGCATGGGCCCCCCAGATAGGAATTCCAGAATTAACCTCCACGGCTCTTTCTTCATTGAGCTTCTAATCACATGCTTCGCCCATTATACTATTGATTTGTCTTTTTCCTCCTTAATTAGTAGGTGGAGTCTTTATGTTCTGTGGTTATTGTATGCCAAGGGCAGACAACCCATCAAATTAGCTTAAGAAAAGAGTGAACTCATGGACTCTCCTAATTGGGAGTCCAGGAGTAGCTCTAAACTCTGGCACAGGTGAATGCAAGGACCCAGACAATTAAGCAGAACTCTTCTGCATTTACACTTCAGGTCTGCTCATCTCTGTTGCCTTGGCTTGATCCTTCCAGAGTTAGGTTTTCCTTACGTAGCCAGAAACACCGATGCCAACAGGAAAGCGTTCTGAAGCGCCAAAGCTCGTGCTGTGTGTGTGCGCCGTCCCTCAGCGGTGCCGGACTCTGCAACTCCTCAGTCTGTAGCCCGCCAAGACTCCAATTAACTAAAGATTCAAATGTCTGAGGGGTGATGGGACAAAGGAGCGGGGTCCTGAACAGCTCAGCCTATTACAGACATCAGTCCTCTCAGTATTTATGTGACATGTGACCTTTCTAAGCCTCAGTTTCCCCTCCTGTAAAATGGAGTGATCAAAATCGTAACCATACCCATCAATAATAATTGTAATTAGGTAATTCGTATAAAATACTTAGCATAATTCCTGGCATATAGTAACCCTTTTGTTAATCTTGGCTCTTATTATCTTTTAATCATTGTATACTTTTCCTAGGTGGTCATTTTTTTATACTGCATTTTTCTATTTATGTGAAGTTCTAGAACAAGAAAACTGCTTTTTTTCCTTTATAAAATAACGGTTATAATTTTCTGAGCTATAAAATGTACCTTTTTGTTTTAATTTTTTAATTTATTTTAAATGAAACATGAATATTTGTAATGATAAAGGGTACAATTCTTGAAGAAGATAGACATCATAAACCATTACACGTGTTAACAACCAAGAAACAAAGATACATAGAGCAAAAATCAGAATAAATATGAGGAAAAAGAAAAATATGTACACTCATAGTGAGATATATTAACATTTCTCTGAGAATATTTTATCAAGTGCAGAAAAAATAACAGAAAGAGCATCTTGGATGTCACTGATAATTTAAATATAATAGATTTATATTTAGTTTATATTAATCATATCTTATGCAAATACATTTAAAATTTTGTATCTCCTACATTGTTAGATATCCATAAGACATTTAGAAAATCTGGCTAAGTGATAAGCATTACTAAATTAAAAAAAAATAGAATTCTTTTTTGTATGTGTAATTCAGTTATACAGATACACGTTATTTTTGAATATGTTTCAGAAAACATGAATATTTTATCAAGTACAGAAAAAATAACAGAAAGAGCATCTTGGATGTCACTGATAATTTAAATATAATAGATTTATATTTAGTTTATATTAATCATATCTTATGCAAATACATTTAAAATTTTGTATCTCCTACATTGTTAGATATCCATAAGACATTTAGAAAATCTGGCTAAGTGATAAGCATTACTAAATTTTAAAAAAATAGAATTCTTTTTTGTATGTGTAATTCAGTTATACAGATACACGTTATTTTTGAAATTATTTTCCATCATCAGTTCAGTTCAGTCACTCATTCATGTCCGTGTAACTGAATTACACATACAAAAAAGAATTCTATGTTTTTAAATTTAGTAATGCTTATCTCTTTGCCATCATAGGTTATTATAAGACATTGACTGTAGTTCCCTGTGATAACAGTAAATTTTTGTTACTTGTTGCATATCTGTTTTTTAAATTAGAAACCTAGCATTCTAATCATACTAAATCAAACAAGTGGAATCAAAATGTCATTAAATTTTTAGTTAGGCAAACATTCATGTTTTCTGAAACATATACATTATACATATTATTTATATATATGTATACAAAAGCTTTCCTACTATGCTTGATAAAGGCCTAAGAAAGAACATTAAAAAAAAGATGGACAAATTGGAGAGCATAATCTAAATGAAATGGGAGCACTGAATATGAAATAGAAAAAATGAAACAAACTACATAAAAGTGAAAGTTCCTTATGTAGTCCAGTTGTTTTTAAACATGGCTGCTCATTAGAAATATATCTGGAGCTCTGGCAAAAAATAAAAATAAAAGGAATACCTGGGTATTTGTATTTTTCAAAAAATTCCAAGATAATTCTGATATGCATCTGAATTTTAAAAAGTGATTACAGGTTTTTCTATTAAATGGTAGTTTTGATGATATAGAATTCTATCATTTTTCTGTTGACCAATCATGATTTTTTTTTTTTTAACAAGTCGCTCAGTCATGTCTGACTCTTTGTGACCCCATGGACTGTATAGCCTGCCAGGCTCCTCTGTCCATAGAATTCTCAGTCCAGAATACTGGAGTGGGTAGCCTTTCCCTTCTCCAGGGGATCTTCCCAACTCAGGGATCGAACCCAGGTCTCCCGTATTGCAGGTGGATTCTTTACCATCTGAGCATACAATGGTATTAAGGGAGTAATAGTTACATAATCACAATAGTAAAAGATGTTTACCAGTCTTCACAATCAATAACCAGATGAAAAATAAATAATTACAACCGCAAGCCATGATCGGAATATGATTAACCCAACAATGTTAAATGATTATGTATAATTTAGGGGGTCAAGCAGACTGATGTGGTAACTGGAAGTGCATACAGGCACATGTTTCATCTGCTCAGCCAGTCTGTGTCTTTTGATTGGTGCATTTAATCCATTTACATTTAAGGTAGTTATCAACAGGTATGATCCTATTAGCGTTTTCTTAACTGTTTTGGGTTTATTTTCTGTAGGTAGGGCTTTTCTTCCTCTGGTTTTCTGCCTAGAGAATTTCCTTTATCATGTTGTAAAGCTGGTTTGGTGGTGCTGAATTCTTTTAACTTTTGCTTGTCTGGAAAGCTTTTTATTTCTCCATCAAATCTGAAGGAGAGTCTTGCTGGGTAGAGTATTCTTGGTTGTAAGTTTCTTCCCTTTCATCACTTTAAATATGTCATGCCGTTCCCTTCTGACTTGTAGAGTTTCTGTTGAGAAATCCGCTGATAGCCTGATGGGAGTTCCCTGATATGTTATTTGTAATTTTTCCCTTGTTGCTTTTAATATTTTATCACTATCTTTAATTTTTGTCGGTTTGAGTAGTATGTGTCTGGGTGTGTTCCTCTTTGGATTTATCCTGGCTGGGACTCTTGGTGCTGCCTGGACTTCGCTGTTTATCTGCTTTCCCATGTTAGGGAAGTTTTCAGCTATTATCTCTTCAAGTATTTTCTCAGGCCCTTTCTTTCTCTCTTCTCCTGGGACCCCAGTGATGCGAATGTTGTCCCAGAGGTCTCTTAGGCTGTCTTCATTTCTTTTCATTCTTTTTTCTAAATTCTGTTCTGCGGCAGTGATTTCTACCATTCTGTCCTCCAGGTAATTTATCTGTGCTTCCACTTCAGTTATCCTGCTACGAATTCCTTCTAGTATATGTTATTCATCTCTGTTTGTTCTTTAGTTCTTATAAAGTGAAAGTGAAGTCGTTCAGTTGTGTCTAACTCTTTGCGACCCCATGGACTGTAGCCTACCAGGCTCCTCTGTCCATGGGATTTTCCAGGCAAGAATACTGGAGTGGGTTGCTATTTCCTTCTCTGGGAGATCTTCCCGACCCAGGGATTGAACCCAGGGTCCCACATTGTAGGCAGACGCTTTACCGTCTGAGCCACCAGGGAAGTCCCAGTTCTTATAGGTCTTTGATAAACATTGCTTGCGTCTTCTCAATCTTTGCCTCCATTCTTTTCCCGAGATCCTGAATCATATTCACTATCATTTTTCTGAATGCTTGTCCTGGAAGGCTGCCTACCTCCACTTCATTAGCTGTTTTTCTGGGGGTTATCTTGTCCCTTCATCTGGTACGTAACTTTCTGCTTTTTCATGCTGATTAACTTTCTATGATGTGGTTTTGTTTTAGTCGCTGTGGGATTGTGGTTCTTCTTGCTTCTTCTGTCTGCCCTCTGATGGAGGAGGCTAAGAGGCTCGTGTAAGCTTCCTGCTGGGAGGGACGGGTGGTGGGAAAAACGGTCTTTCCCTGGGCGGGGGTGGGAGGGGCCTTGCTCAGTAAAGCTTTAATCCAATGATCTGCTGATGGATAGTCTCCCTCCCTGGTAGCTTTTTGGCCTGAGGTGGCCCAGCCCTGGGGCCTACGGGCTCTTGGGTCGGGTTAATGGTGACCTCCGGGAGTGTGCCAAAGGGGACCTTCCCAGACAGCTGCTGCCAGTCCCCCTGTCCCTGCGGTGAGCCCCTGCTAACCCACGTCGCCACAGGAGGCCATCCAACACTAGCAGATAGTTTTGATTCAACTTCCTGTGGAGCCACTGCTTCCTTTCTCTGAATCTTGGTGCCTGCAAGGTTTTGTTTGTGCCCTCCAGTCCGTGGGGTCACAAAGAGTCGGACACGACTGAGCGACTACACTTTCACTTTCCAAGCCTGGAGTCTTTGTTTACCCCAGTCCTGTGGAAGTCTTGTAAATAACTCCTCCTGGGCTTCAAGATCAGATTCCCTGGGGATTCCCAGTCCCTTTCTCAGGTCTCCAGGCTGGGAAAGCCTGACGTTGGGTTCCAGACCTTCACAACAGTGGGAGGACTTCTTTGGTACTATTGCTCTCTAGCTGGTGGGTTACCCACTGGTGGGTATGGGATTTGATTTTATCGTGATCGTGCCCCTCCTACCATCTTGCTGTGGCCTCTTCTTTGTCTTTGGACGTGGGGCATCTTTTTTTGGTAGGTTCCAGCGTCCTCCTGTCCATGGTTGCTCAACAGCTAGTTGTGATTTTGTGCTCTCAGAGGAGGAGATGAGTGCATGTCCTTCTACTCCACCATCTTGAACTGGAAGTCCTCCCCTAGGTGGTCATTTTTAACATTATTTATCGTATCTTCCATTGAACAGAGCTTAAATTTTTTTCTGTAGCAACATCTAAAGATCTTTTCTTTATGCTTTCTGAGTGGTGTCCTGCAGGAGCCAGGCCTTCCCTATACCCCCAAACAAAAAGAAAAAAAATTTTTTTGGCCACTCCTCACAGCCTGCTGGATATTATTTCCCTGACCAGGGATCCAACCCATACCCCATGCAGTGAAAGCACAGAGCCCTAACCATTGGGCCACCAGGAAAGTTCTTGCAGTTTTATTTGTAGTGTTTTAAGTCTTTACTTCATGAAATTAATATAATGTTATATGTCAATTATACCTCAATTTTTTAAAAAGGAGGGAAAAAAGTGCATGAGTCCACCTTCTTTTCCCCACTAATTTGAAATTTTGTTTTTATTATTCAAATTTAATCTTTATCAAATGCTAAGTTCCTACTGTGAACTGACTTGTTTCTAATTTCTTCTGTGTGATTCTTTATTTCTTCCTATGCCAGTTTTCATTGTCATAGTTTTACACTAAATTTGATATTTAGGAGGATAAATTTCCCCTGTCATCATTCTTGTTTTTTTTTTTTTAATGTATTTGGCTGTTCTTCCACTCTCTGATGTTCCAGTTAATCTTTAGAATCAACTTATAAATACACAATTTAAAATTAATTATAATTTTATTTAAAATGGCATTGAATTTATGGAACAATTTGGAAGTAATTAATATCTTCCTAATAATGAGTCTTCTTGTTTAGAAAACAAAACAAATTGCCATTTTTTTAAGGTATTCTTCATGTTCTTGAGTAAGTTTTAGAGAGTTCCTTTACAGGTGATGCCTCCAAGGTAGTACCAGTGGTAAAGAGCCCACCTGCCAATGCAGAAGACTCAGGTTCAAACCCTGGGTCAGGAAGATCCCCTTGAGTAGGAAATGGCAACCCACTCCAGTCGTCTTCTCTGGCGGAGGGCATGGCAACCCACTTCAGTACTCTTGCCTGGAGAATCCCCATGGACAGAGGGGCCTGGTGGGCTACAGTCCACGGAGTTGCAAAGAGTGGGACGTGAGTGAGCGAGCACACGTGTTACAGGTAACAGAAGTAACACACTTATCATTATGCTTATTCAGAGATACTTTATTTTGCATTTTTTGTGGGTTTTTGTTTTGTTTTTGCAATTGAATCGAGTTCTTCTTTTCCATTAGATTTTCTAATTTATTGTTATTATTGTCATGACTATGATTTTTTTTTAACTTATAACTAGCTATCCTACTGTGATCTTTTTACCTGAAAATCTTAGTTTTTCAGTGGATTTCCACAGATTGTGTAAGTGGCCAATCATGTCACGTGTCAATGAAGATAAAGTCGCTTCCTCCTGTAGCCGTTGTCGCCTCTTGTCTGTTATACAGCAGGGGTGGTCCTGCAGCGAGATGGTGGCTGTAGTCATGACAGCACTCCTGCCTTGTTCCTAGCAGGGTTTTTTCAGCTTCAGGTGTGGCATTTGTGCTGACTTTTTTTTTTTTTTAATCAATTGTCTATTCCTAGGTTTGTTTCTGTTCAGTTGCTAAGTCGTGCCTGACTCTTTGCGACCCCGTAAACTGCAGCACGCCAGGTTACCAGTCCTTCATTATCTCCCTGAGTGTACTCAGTGATGCCCTCCAACCATCTCATCCTCTGTTGCCCCCTTAACCTCTTGCCCTCAGTCTTTCCAGCATCAGAATCTTTTCCAGTGAGTTGGCTCTTCGCATCAGCTAGCTGAAGTATTGGAGCTTCAGATTCAGCATCAGTCCTTCCAATGAATATTCAGGACTGATTTCCTTTAGGATGGACTGATTTGATTTTGCTCTCCAAGGGACTCTCAAGAGTCTTCTCCAACACCACAATTCAAAAGCATCAATTTTTCGATGCTCAGTATTCTTTGTGGTCCAACTCTCCCATCCATACATGACTACTGGAAAAACCACAGCTTTGACTAGATGGACCTTTGTCGGCAAAGTACTGTCTCTGCTTTTTAATACACTGTCTAGGTTTCTCATACATTTCTCTTCCAAGGAGCAAAAAAACTTGTCTTTTAAATTTCATGGCTGTAGTCACTGTCTCCAGTGATTTAGGAGCCCAAGAAAATGAAATCTGCTACTGTCTCCACTTTCTCGCCATCTGTTTGCCCTGAAGGAAAGGAATCAGATGCTATGATTTTCATTTTTTGAATGTTGAGTTTTAAGCCAGATTTTTCACTCTCCTTTTTCATTTTCATCAAGAGGGTCTTTAGTTCTTCACTTTCTGCCGTAAGGGTGGTGTCATCTGCGTATCTGAGGTTATTGATATTTCTTCCAGCAATCTTGATTCCAGCTTGTGCTTCATCCAGCCCAGCATTTCACATGATGTACTCTGCATATAAGTTAAATAAACAGAGTGACAATATACAGCCTTGATGTACTCCTTTCCAAATGTTCCATGTCCAGTTCTAACTGTTACTTCTTGACCTACATGTAGGTTTCTCAGGAGGCAGGTAAGGTGATCTGGTATTCCCATCTCTTTAAGAATTTTCCACAGTTTGTTCTGATCCATACAGTTAACAGTTTTAGCAAAGTCAGTGAAGCAGAAGTAGATGTTTTTTTGGAGCTCTCTTGATTTTTTTATGATCCAGTGGATGTTGACAATTTGATCTCTGGTTCCTCTGCCTTTTCTAAGTCCAGCTTGAACATCTGGAAGTTCTTGGTTCACTACGTGTTTTTCAGGAATGATTGTTGAATCTATTGAAATACTGTTGTTTTTTCTGCTTTTCTTTAATAATGCAGTGAATCGGTAGTAGATTTCACAATTTTTATATCACCCTGCATATTAATCTTTTTATTTTTGTTTTCCATTGACATCTAATTGACATACAGTGTTATATTAACCATGGGGTCGCTGAGTCAGACACGACTGAGCGACTTCCCTTTCACTTTTCACTTTCATGCATTGGAGAAGGAAATGGCAACCCACTCCAGTGTTCTTGTCTGGAGAATCCCAGGGATGACGGATCCCAATGGGCTGCCGTCTGTGGGGTTGCACAGAGTCGGACACGACTGAAGTGACTTAGCAGCAGCAGCAGCAGCATAGCAATTTAACATTTATATACATTACAAGATGATCACCACAATAAGCTAGTTACCATCTGTCACCATTTAAATTTGCCATAAAATTGACAACATTTCCTATTCTGTGTATTAGATCCCCTATTCTGCCTATCCTCTCTGGTATCCACTGGTTTATTCTCAATATCTGTGAATCTGTTTTTGTTCTGTTTTGTTAATTTGTTTTATTTATTTATATATTTTAGATTCCTCATGTAAATGAAGTCATATGGTACTTACTAATTTTTTAATTGATTGGTAGATTTGATTTACTAATATTTTATTTGGCATTTTTCATCAGTTGTGTCCAACTCTTTGTGACCCCATAAACTGTAGCCTGCCAGGCTCCTCCATCCATGGGATTTCCCAGGCAAGAATCCTGGAATGGGTTGCCATTACCTTTTCCAAGGGATTCTTCCCAACCCAGTGATCAAACCTGGATCTCCTGCATTGGCAGGTGGATTCTTTACCACTGAGCCACCTGGCAAGTCTCCTCTATGTTTATAGCTCTCCTTTTTGCATCTTTGGCCAATTTTTTGATCAAGGTTTCACTAGGCTTGAAGAATGAATTGAAATTCTTTTTTTCTATTATCTGAAACAGTTGAATACCAAAAAAAAAATTATAATGTCTATAACTTTGGAAGACTTAATATAATTTACCTATTCTAACATGAAACTGGCTTGGAGTATTTTGGGGAGATAAATCTTTGACCACACTTTCAATTTTTTCTATACTTAATAGTTTATGTTTTCCTAAAGTTTTTGAAAAAATCATATCTATGTTTTCAAGCTTATTAAATTTTTTAAAGATTCGGTGTCTCTACTTGTCATTGCCTTATCAAATTTTAGTATTCCTAGCAGTTTTTGCTTACTGATTTTTAAAGCTAGGTTGCCCAATTCGTGAAGAATCATTGTTATATCTTTGTAGTGAATATCTTTTGTTAGTGTAAGTGTCTTTTTAGTCCCATTAATGCTTGTACGTCCTGCTTTCTTTGTTTTTCCTTGTCTTTATCCATCCCTGGCTTTTCAACCTTCTTGTGGAATTTTCTTTTGGATGTACTTCTTATGAAATGCATATAACTTTAAAAAATGCAATATAAGATTTTTTTGTATTTTAATAGAATTTAGTCTATTTAATTTTTTACCTAGTCTATTTAAATTTTTAATGATCCTTGATATACTTGGTCTGATTTTTAATATCTTCATGTTTTCTCTTTCAGTATATGTCTTTAAAAAAAAAATTATAATGTCTATAACTTTGGAAGACTTAATATAATTTACCTATTCTAACATGAAACTGGCTTGGAGTATTTTGGGGAGATAAATCTTTGACCACACTTTCAATTTTTTCTATACTTAATAGTTTATGTTTTCCTAAAGTTTTTGAAAAAATCATATCTATGTTTTCAAGCTTATTAAATTTTTTAAAGATTCGGTGTCTCTACTTGTCATTGCCTTATCAAATTTTAGTATTCCTAGCAGTTTTTGCTTACTGATTTTTAAAGCTAGGTTGCCCAATTCGTGAAGAATCATTGTTATATCTTTGTAGTGAATATCTTTTGTTAGTGTAAGTGTCTCTTTTTAGTCCCATTAATGCTTGTACGTCCTGCTTTCTTTGTTTTTCCTTGTCTTTATCCATCCCTGGCTTTTCAACCTTCTTGTGGAATTTTCTTTTGGATGTACTTCTTATGAAATGCATATAACTTTTAAAAATGCAATATAAGATTTTTTTGTATTTTAATAGAATTTAGTCTATTTAATTTTTTACCTAGTCTATTTAAATTTTTAATGATCCTTGATATACTTGGTCTGATTTTTAATATCTTCATGTTTTCTCTTTCAGTATATGTCTTATAAAAAGCTTATAGCTTTTTTAATGCAATCTGAGATTCTTGGTATTTCTAGGGAACTTTAATAGAATTTAATCTATTAAAATTTTTAATGATCCTTGATATGGCTGGTCTGATTTTTAATATCTTCATGTTTTGTGTTTATCTTGCTTTTTATAGTTTTGCTTTTCTCCCTCCTGGCTTTTGCTGCATTGATCTAATTTTCATTATTCCTTTGCCCCCTCAATTTAGTAATTCTAATTCATTTTGTTTTTCTATTGGCTATATTGCTTTAGCTTGTGTTTATAGTGAAATGGAAAAACACTGTGTATAAATAAGTCCTCAACAGATTCTCTTAAGCAAAATGATGACAATGGCAACATCATCAATGAAACTATCTTAAATCTTCTAAATCCACTTCACTTTGCTGACATCATCTAAAACAAAGTTCCTAACTTTAAGGTTCTCCAGTGGACTCTCTCCTATTGATTCTCTAGCTGCCTACTTACGTGAATGCTGCTGCCTTGCTTAATGCCTCTTCACACATGTTGCCTGTGACTTGCCACATTTGGATGTTGTTCTTTGAAGTGGAATTCTCTTATCATCTGTCTTGTCACGTAGTTCACTCCATGACTGACACAGCTTCTATCCACTCAGACTTAAAAGTGGAAATCATAAGTAGTCTCTGAAATTCATTCAAGTAGTCCTGAGTTTGTGGACAGATGATGTTCTACGTTGTGTAGGTACAGGAGTAAACAGATGAAGGGGGTTCAGATTGGCAATAAACAGATAATAGCAAATATATAAACAAGCAGGTGTATAATATGATGTCTGATGGTAACAAATGCTGTGAGGAGTAGTAAAGAAGAGAGAGGTGACAGGTGATAATAAAGTTGTTTCATAAAATAAAATAAAATTTAGAAAGTTAGTTCTCTCTCTTATTTTTTTAGCCAAGCCATACAACTTGCAGGATCTTAGTTTCCCTACCAGGATCTAAACAGAACCTGGAGCCTCAGGTGTTAAAACACTGAATCCCAGCCACTGAACCACCAGGAAATTCCCTGAAATTGCTGTTTTATTTTATTTATTTATTTGGTTGCACCAGGTCTTAGTTGCAGCACATGGGATCTTCGCTGTGGCATGTGGGCTCTATTTCCCTGATCAGGGATCGAACTCGGGGCCCCCTGTAAGCACGAAGTCTTAGTCACTGGACCACCAGGGAACTCCTGTGTTAGATAAGGCATCTTTAGATAATGTGGTTAGTGAAAAATTGATGCTTTTGAACTCCAACACTGTGGTGTTGAGAGTCCCTTGGACTGCAAGGAGATCCAATCTAAAGGAAATCAGTCCTGAATGTTCATCGGAAGGACTGATGCTGAAGCTGAAGCTCCAACACTTTGGCTATCTGATGCGAAGAACTGACTCATCTGAAAAGACGCTGATGCTGGGAAAGATAGAAGGCAGGAGGAGAAGGGATGACAGAGGATGAGATGGTTGGGTGGCATCACTAACTCGATGGACATGAGTTTGAGTAAACTCTGGGAGTTGATGATGGACAGGGAAGCCTGGTGTGCTGCAGTCCATGGGGTTGCAGAGTCAGACACTACTGAGCAATTGAACTGAACTGAACTGAAGGCATCTCTGATGAGGCGATATTTCAGCAGAACCCTAAGGGCAGTGGTGGAGAATCTTGCAGATATGTGGGGAGAGAACCTTCCGGGCAGAGGAAGCAGCTAGTGCAGAGGCCGACCTGGGGGCGGTGGGGTGGGGTTTGATGGGCTCACATGCTCCAGGAGTAGCAGGCCTTCATCAGCAAAAGTGAGGGAGGTGGGAGGTTCATGGCAAGTCTGGGGGGCCACGGTAAGGATTTGGGGATTGTACATTAACCATAAGCAGAAGGCACTAGAGAGTATGGGCCTGGGCAGTCACGTTGTCTGGCTCACGTTTTAGAAGGTAAGTCGGCTGTGGCAGAGCGTAGATTCCCAGGAGCAGGACTGGCATGGGAGCAGCTAGGAAGCAAGCTCAACAGGAAAGATGAGCGGCGGTAACCCGGACAGCTGGCGGCAGGGCAGAAAAAGAGACATGGCGCACCCAGCCCCACAGACTGCAGCCCGCCAGGCTCCTCTGTCCGAG
The DNA here is from genome assembly GCA_006410675.1 of Oreotragus oreotragus. NCBI lineage: Eukaryota > Metazoa > Chordata > Mammalia > Artiodactyla > Bovidae > Oreotragus > Oreotragus oreotragus. The sequence goes on from SJYX01021955.1 coordinate 50,596, forward strand.
GGATTCTCCAGGCAAGAATGCTGGAGTGAGTAACCGTTCCCTTCTCCAGGGGACCTTCCTGACTCCGGGGTTGAATCCTAGGTCTGCTGCGTTGTAGGTGGATTCTTTACTGTCTGAGCCGCCAGGGAAGCCCTTGTAATATTGTGCTGAGGATTTTACGTAGAATGTGAGAGAAAAGCAAATTTCAGTCAGAGATGATGCCCTAGTTTTGGGGCTTTGTTTTTTTTGTTTTCGGTTTTGGTTCTTTTGTCTGTGCCATGAGGCTTGCAGGATCTTAGTTCCCCGAACTTGAACCCACGCCCTCAGCAGTGAAAGCGCACAGTCCTAACCACTGGCATGCCAGGAAATTCCTGATGCCAGGGTTTTTTACCTGAGTAAAATGATGATGATATTTACTCAGGAAAAAAAATTGACAAGGAAAAAGCTGGCTCCATGATTTTATAGTCATGAAAGTTTTTACTTTGGTAATCATGTGCTCAAAGAGGATGATGCAAAGAAAAACCGGAAAGCAAGATACTGAGAGCACCAAGTGCTGGCCAGGTTGTGGAGCCACGGGAACTGTGGGAACACACAATGGCACAGCCACTTTGGAAGGCGGCAGGTGGTTCTTACAACGCTAAACACACTCTCTGCCTGTGATCCAGCAGTCACACTCCTTGGGGTGCACACAAGTGAGATGAAAACTTAAATCCACACAAAAACCTGCATATGAATGTGAATAGCAGCTTTATTCTTGGAGGCAACCAAAATATCCTTCAGTGGGTGAATAAACTATACGTCCATACAAAGGAGTATTATTCAGTGATGAAAATAAATAAGTAATGAACCGCAAAAGGACGTGGCGGAAGCTTGTGTGGGCGCTCAGTCATGTCTGACTCCTCGCGGCTCCGTGGACTGTAGCCTGCCGTGCTCCTCTGGCAGGCGAGAATACTCTGCTAGGCAAGAATACTGGAGCAGGTTGCCATTTCCTTCTCCAGCAGGTCTTCCCAGCCCAGGGATCCAACCCATATCTCATGTCTCCCACATTGGCAGGCAGATTCTTTACCAGCAGCGCCACCTGGGAAGCCCACATATTACCAAGTAGGAAAAAAACCTATCTTAAACAGCTTCCCCATGTATAATTTCAACTATGTGAGATTCTGGAAAAGGCAAAACTCTGGTGACCATAAAAAGATCAGTGGTTGCTAGGGATTCGGGAAGAGAGAAGGGAACGATAAGTGCCCAGAACAAAGGGGATTTTTAGAGCAGAGAAACTATTCTGTATGATACTGTAATAGTGGATACATGTCATTCTACATTTGGCAAACGCATAGAATGTATATCACAAAGAGTGAAGCTAATGTGAACTACAGACTTTAGTTAAAACTAAACTATGGGCTTTAGTTATTTGTTAATAATGATAAATACTGGCTCATCAAGCATAACAAAAAAGGGAAAAAAAGAAAGCAGGAAGTATTATGCATCTTCTGTTAGGTTTACAACTAGCAAAAATGAGCTCACCCAGCAAAAGCCAGAGAGCCTGCTTCAACCAACACTTGGAACTCCGGAGCTGAGCAGGAAAAGGAGGTGTCATTACTCCAGGCTCCCTGGGTGGTTTACTCTCTGGCCTCTTTTAAAGATCAGTTTCAGAGTCTTTGAATCATTGCCTAAAGAAGGTCACTTTTTTTTTGGTTCAGAAAGCACCTCTTGACTTCCCTGCTGGTCCAATGGTTAAGACTCCTTGCTTCGAATGGAGGGGGCATAGATAGGTTCAGTTCCTGGTTGGGGAAGTTCCTGCATGCCACAAGGCCATTTTATATATATGCAGAACGCAGAACTCAGCATCTTCGCAGAGGCCTGCAGCTTCATCTGTGATTCACCTGTGCTGCCCAGGCCTTGAAGTGGCTCCCGAGTCTCAGACATCCCGCTCTTCAAGGAGAAGACAGGCAGCCCAGGCTGTTCCTTAGCCTGGTTTTTGGTGGTTCCTCACAGAAACACCCCCAGACACCCTGCTGATGTCAAATCTGACGGAATTATAGAGAGAGTGAGTGGCTTTGGGACTGCGTCCTTTTTCAGAGACAATAGATTACTTACAATTCCAGGGTCCAAATAATATGAATCTGTTACATCACTGCTTAAAAAATATGATATTGATTCTTTCAGGTTTAACATATCAAGCTATGCAAGCAGAGCACATTTTAAATGAATTGTAATTTATTATTCCCACTGTTTGAAAAACACATTCTGGTTGCAGGCGATCTTTGCTTAGGGTCTTCGCGCAAGCTCAAGCTGTGGGTCTTTCCGCTGGGACTACAACCATGCCGGGCGGGGGATAAGGCGGTAGTCACTTGCTGCGAGTGAACCAAATGATTTCTGAAGACCAGTGGGCAGGTTAGGCTGTGTAAAGCAGCACACACTGCCTCAGCGGAAAGCGTTCACAGGGCTCCCCTGGCGGCCCAGTGGTCAGGAAACCACTTTGCAATGCACGGGACCCTGGTTCGATCCCTGGCCCAGAGGGTCCCATCTACCCCGGGGCAGCTTAGCCTGTGTGCTACAACTACCCAGCCCATGCTTTAGAGCCCACGGGCCGCAACTGCTGTGCCCGCGTGCCCCGATACTGAAGCCCGCATGCCCTAGCCGCCCTGCCCCGCAACGAGAGACGCCATCGCGATGAGAAACCCGCACACCGCAGCTAGAAAGTAGCCCTGCTTGCCACAGCTGCAGGAGGCTCAGCTAGCAATGAAGACCCAGTGCAGCCAGAAATAGAAACAGGTAAGTCCTAAAAGCTTTTATAAATTAATAGGAGAGACACTCAGAAAAATGGACCAGTATGTAAACAGACTATCCTCAGAAAGTACATAAAAAGTCATTAAAAATAATGAGACTAACTGATAAGCCAGAAATGCACATTTAAATGCTGTGGAACAAGGACTTCCCTGATCCACTGGTTAAGGCTCTGTGCTGCCACTGCAGGGAGTAGGGTTCAATCCCTGGTCAGGGCACTAAATTCCTGCCTGCCTCGTGGCACCGCAAAAACAAAGAAAAAAGAAAATTTTAAACTAAAATTAAAAAAATAATGATGATATGGAACATCATTTTTAGTCAATTCAAGATGATAATTTTGGGGAGAGTGGAATTAAATTTTCAAGCAGTATAATAGAAGTGAAAGTCAGTGCAAATGTGAATACCACTTTGGAAATCTATTTCTAGATCCTTAAAAATCCCTATCCTTTGATCTGGGAATTCCCCTTCTCAGACCATATCCAAAATATCTTTTTAATTGTAGAAAATAATATATAAAAATGCTGAAGTTATTACTAATAATAGCAAATATAATTGAAAACAACCTTATTATTTAAAAATAAAAATCTGATAACTCAGCTAAAATATATTCATATAATGAGATATTATGCAGCCATTTGAAATGATGTGTTTTAGCTATTTTGTTTCTGATGGTTCCCCAAGTTTTCTCCCACTAGTGCCAGGTGGCACCTGCGAATGCAGGAAACATAAGAAATGAGGGTTCGATCTCTGGGTTGAGAAGACCCCTTGGAGGAGGGCATGGCAACCCGCTCCAGTATTCTTGCCTGAAGAATCCCGTGGACAAAGGAGCCTGGCAGGCTACCATCCCGGGGAAGGCAATGGCACCCCACCCCAGTACTCTTGCCTGGAAAATCCAATGGACGGAGTAGCCTGGTGGGCTGCAGTCCATGGGGTCGCTAACAGTCGGACAGACTGAGCGACTTCACTTTCACTTTTCTCTTCCATGCATTGGAGAAGGAAATGGCAACCCGCTCCAGTATTCTTGCCTGGAGAATCCCAGGGATGGGGGAGCCTGGTGGGATGCTGTCTTTGGGGTCACACAGAGTCGGACACGACTGAAGTGACTTAGCAGCAGCAGCAGGCTACCATCCTTAGGGTTGCAAGAGTCGGACACAGCTGAAATGACTTAGCATGCACGCACTCACAAGTTTCTGCCATCTGCCTAACACCTAGAGTTTTCTCTAAGTTGACCATAATAAATTTAGCCTATTTTTTATTGGGGACATTTAGATTATTTCCAAGCTTTTTTTCCATTTTAGACTACACTCAAGCAATAATTTATGTGAGCATTCAGATGCACTCTAAAGACCAAGAAACACCTTGAAAGATGTCTTCAAAAGCAGATCTACTCTTGGGATCCCATGCTGGGTCTCTGAGCCAGCCCCACAAGCTTGATGAGAGCCCCAGCCTCCATCACTCCTTCCAAACCCAGAGGGAATGTTCGCAGTCACTCTTAAGATCACAGCTCCCAGGACCTCACGTTTGTATCAAAACACCCATAGTTGTCTTCCCTGAAATCTCCACAGGCAAATCTGGAAACTGCTCAGGGACAAGCATACTTGCTCCTGGGAAGAGAAGCAAATCCCTCTGAGGTATTTGCGGGCTACTGGACCACAAGAGATAAAGGAGCAAACACTGAACTGTTATCTAGGGAGGAACCGAAGGTGCCCTAGTGTAGTCGAAGATGCAGAGGGAAGTAGACAGGCAAACGGGTGCCTGAGGGGGGCCCTGGGGAGGAGGCCACGTTAACACTCCGGCCCCCAGTTACGTGCTCTTCAGTTGGTTTGGCTCTCGTGCTAGCCAGTTGTTCTAGTACCCTCCCCCAAACCACCAGGGATGCTGCCCTGAACTACGAGGACCAAGGAAAGGGGGGAGGTTACAGCTGTGGGGGTCTGCTCTCCTTGTGCTTTGTTTTGACAGAAGGACCAAAGTGGCAGCTTCTTAGTTTAGGAAATGCTGGAAGGAAATGAACCAGTTCTTTGTGAGCATCATCTTCACAGAGAATTTAGTGACGGGACTTGTATGCTGAGAGGAAATACAATTTTTCCCCCAGTTAATGGAGCGTCCCGGGTCTTGTTGGTGATGGAGGAACCACCTGGAGCATTGAATGAGACGCTTTCCTGGAGATGTCGCAGTTAGGGTTCGAGCTGTAGGTGTGGGACCGATGTGTCAAGATAGCATTAATTCTGAGAAGCATGACAGGGGTGAGGGAGATGAATGCAAGAACATGCACAGGCTAGGGGAAGTTAAAGGGCAAAGGCCAGGTCGGGGAATAAGTGGAGCCGCTGAGCGTCTACTAGTGGCCTTTACCTGGAAACTCATGCCAAGGACCCTAGAACTGCCCCGGGCTGTTTCGGTACACCTACAGATCACCAGTGACATGAATGTTAATGTTTTATCATTCCAGCTTGCGCTCCTAAAAGTCCTCATTAATTTCAGCAGATTAAAAACTGGCAAGCATGCTGGTACAGATGAGAATCACAGCCTCCTTGCAGTGTCTGTGTGCCAGCTCGTCTGGGAGCCTGGGATGATTTGCCGTCCCTGTCTCAGCTCCGTAAAGGGGCTAATAATTAGCATTTGGAAGCCGAGTCACGCTTCCCCCACTGGAGGCCATTTGCTGATTGTTCATTAATTAATTAACTGATTGGTTAGCAGTTCCTCTAGCACTGGCTCGTAAAGACCTTTGAGGCACTCTCCCCCTACCCGCCCCACACACCCTGGTGGGAGAAGAATTTCCATAACCTCCTTGAAAGCTTTAGACGCGTGTGTGGGTGTGTGTGTTTGTGTGTGTGTGTCTTGTGTTGTGTAGCTTGCTTAGTGCCCTGCACACCGAAAACACCTAAGCAGTGAATAGGTGGACGTGTGAATAAATAGACACATGAAAATATATACTTTCTAGCTTTTTCCCATGTAGTAAACTTTTCTTTAAGCTTTAGCTTGAAAGAGAACTTGAAAAGTAAAAGTGTTAGTCGCTCAGTCGTGTCTGACTCTCTGCGACCCCATGGACTGTATGTAGCCTGCCAGGCTCCTCTGTCCATGGGGTTTCCCCAGGCAAGAATACTAGAGCAGGTTGCCATTTCCTTCTCCAAGGGACCTCCCCAACCCAGGGATTGAACCCGAGTCTCTGCAAGTCCAATATCACCCAGTCTAATTTCATTTTAAGTCTTAGGAAACAAGAGAATACATATGTGATCTCAGCTATTAAGAGCACAGACTAATCCATAAGGGAAAAGAATCCGAAAAAGAATAGATACATGTGTATGTATGCTTCCCGGGGGCATGGTGGTTAAGAATCCGCCTGCCAATGCAGGATACCCAGGAGACTCAGCTTTGATCCCTGGGTTGAGAAGATTCCCTGGAGTAGGAAATGACACCCACTCTGGCCTGAAAAATTCCATGAACAGAGGAGTCTGGCAAGCCACAGACCCTGAGGGTCGCAAGAAGTTGGACACCACTGAGTGACTGAGCACGTGTATACGTATCACTGAATCACTTTGCAGTATACTTGAAATGAATGCACAGTATAAGTTAATTATACATACAACATTATAAATTAATTATAAAAAGAGGGGACTTTCCTGGTGGTCCAGTGGTTAGGATTCCAGTCTTCCACAGGGGGCGAGAGTCCGTCCCTGGTCAGGGAAATTAGAGCCCACATGCTTCATGGCACAGCCAAAAACAAAACCACAGACTAGACTATATATCCAGTCTTTTTCCAGAGAGAAAGGTGCCTGGGCTCCCTGCCTTGAGCCCCTGCACAAACGCTGGGTATGCCTTCTGCCTCACCCAAGCGGGGCACACTGACGCTCCTCCGGGAAGCGTTCAGACAATGAACCAGAACGAGGGGGGAGGCTGAGGGTATGGGCAGATCATTCTCCCTGGCTCGCGGGCAACACCGAGTATGAAGGAAGGCAAAACTCGCCACGCTTTGAAGGGTTCTCTAACATTCCAGGTAACTGCAGCATCGAAATGAGAGTGGCCACCATCTCAGGAACCGCTGCCTTTCAGAGCTAATTCAGACTGTTTTCAGACCACCTCAGAGCCTCTGGTGTTAGAATTCAATATCACTATAATTATTTAAAACCTAGGATGGAATTAATTTTAAAATGATGACTCTTCAATGAAAAAAAAGGTTAAATTCAAATTAGTTCCATCAGGTTTCCTAGAAGATTTCAAGATTTAAAATTTTAAACTGTTGACCAAAATGAGAGAGTGAGGCTTGGGAACGTTTATCTTTGCTTTTCATGAGGCACAAATGGTAACCCCCTAAATTTGTATTGCACTTTCAATGTTTCATATCTGTTATCTTATTTGATTGTTTGAGATAGGTACAGAAAATGTCACTATCTCATTTTAACAAGTAATGAACTCTAGAAATGGAAACATTTTAACAAGTAATGAACTCTAGAAATTGAAATAAGTTCAGCATGAAATCACCAATTCAGAGTTGGATAGTTAAAATGAGAAAAGACCTTAGGAGTTACCTATCCCAATACCTCATTTTTGGAGAAGGAAATGGCAACGCACTCCAATATTCTTGCCTGGAAAACCGCATGGACAGAGGAGCCTGGTGGGTTCCAGTCCATAGGATCACGAAGAGCTGGACGTGGCTGAGCGACCAGCACTATGCCTCATTTTAGAGATGAGGAGACAAGAGTCCATCCTCTCCTTCATCTTAAAGTAATATTTCTCTTGATCTCATCATCTTCACAATTTATAGTAAGTAACTTTCTGTATGATTAGCAACTAACCAACCTTATATAATGCTTTGATTAAACCAAGCCTATACCATGAATTCTCATCACTCCTGTATTAAAAGATAATTTCAAAGATTATTATTTTAAAGGTATAAATTATTATTCCTGGGTGTCTAAAATGAACATATGTCAAAACATTTATTTAACTAATGGGGTACTAGTAAAATGTTACAACTGACTCAAGGATAACTCAGAGAACAGGAGATGATATAAAAATGATTTTATAGAATATGAAGAATAGATCTGTATGCAGGGCAATGATTAGCTTGAGTTTCTATGGACAAGAATTATTTACATTATTATCAGTTTTCTGCAGTTTACAAAGCTGTAAAACAGCTCAAAGACAAAGAAAGATAGCCTAGAAGTATGAGCTACACAGGATACACCCAGTAATCATTTGAGCACATTTCAGTCTTTCAACATTTTTTCCTACATTTGTAAGAATTCAACCTGAGTACTGCCAAATATTGAATAAGTAAATAATAGTAATTCTATATAAAATTTTCCAGAGGATCAAAAAGAAAGGAATACTTCCCAACTCATTCTATGAGGCCAGCATTACTCTATTACCAAAGCCAGACCAAGACATTACAGAAGAAAAGCTGTCAGCCGATACTCTTCATGATCATACATGTAATATTCTTACCTGATCAAATACACCAATGTATAATGAGGAAGATACATCAGGACTAGGGCGGTTTCTCCCATGAACGCAAGGTTGGTTTAACATTCGAGAATCATTTAATGCTGGGATTCCCTGATGGTCCAGTGGCTTAGACTCCCAAAGCAGGGGGCCCAGGTTCAACCCCTGGTCAGGGAACTAGATCCCACAGAGTGCAGCCGAGAAGTTCACATACTGCAACTAGAAGATCCTATATTCTACAGCTAAAGACCCACATGCCGCAACTCAGACCAGCAGAGTCAAGTAAGGAAATGATACGCAGTTTAAAAAAGTATCAGTAACGTAATCCACCAAATAAACAAAGTCAAGAAAAGAAATAGCATCTCAGTATTGAGATGCGGAAAAAGCACTTGACAGTATTCATCATCCATTCCTAAGAAGGGTACTTGTTCAACCTGTAAAAGAGCATCTATGAAAAACATACAGTTAACGTCATACTTGACTTCCCTGGTGGCTCAGATGGTAGGGAGTCTGCCTGCACTGTGGGAGACCTGGGTTCGCTCTCTGGGTGGGAGGATCCCCTGGAGAAGAAAATGCAACCCACTCTAGGATTCTTGCCTGGAGAATCCCATGGACGGAGGAGCCTCGCAGACTACAGTCCACGGGTTCACAAAAGAGTCGGACACGACTGAGCGACTTCACTTTCTTTCTAATGATGAGAGACTGAGTGCTTGCCTCTGTGATTAGGGAAAAAGCAAGTGTGTCCACTCTCATCTCTTTTTTAACAGTGTACTAGACGTTGCAGTCAGGGCAGTAAGGCCTAAAAAATAAAGAAAGGAAGGAAGCAGTAAAGGAAAGAGAAAATAAAGCTGTCTTGGGAGTTCCCTGGTGATCTAGTGGTTAGGACTCCAAGCTTTCACTGCCGTGGCCTGGATTCAATCCCTGGTCAGGGAACTGAGATCCCTTAAGGGACTCGACATGGCCAACAAAAAAAATGGGGAAAAAAAGCTGTCTCTATTCATAGATGACATCATCATCTATGTAGAAAATTTGATGGAATCTACAAAAATGCTAACAGAACTAATAAGAATTTAGCAATATTTTTAAGATGCAATATTAATTTGCAAAAATCAATATATTTCTATATGTAAATAAACAATTGGAATTTGAATTTTGAAAAATTACATTTATGATGCTACTGCTACTGCTAAGTCACTTCAGTCGTGTCCGACTCTGTGCCACCCCATAGACGGCAGCCCACCAGGCTCCCCCATCCCTGGGATTCTCCAGGCAAGAACACTGGAGTGGGTTGCCATTTCCTTTTCCAATGCATGAAAGTGAAAAGTGATGACATCAAAACAAATGAAACAGGGATCCATCTGATGAAACATGTGTGAGATCTGTACACTGAAAACTAATATAACATGGCTGAAAGAAATCAGAGGAGACCTAAATAAAGGAAGAAATATATTTATTTGGAAGATTTGATCTTGTTAGAGTCAACGAAATTCCAATCAGAATTCCAGGAGGTCTTTTTTAGGTATTGACAAGCTGATTTTAAAATCAACATGGAAATGCAAACAACCTAGACTAGCTGAAACAAATTTAAAGAGGAAGTTTGAGGAACTGCATTACCTGATTTAAAACTTATTATAAAACTACNCAATCAGAATTCCAGGAGGTCTTTTTTAGGTATTGACAAGCTGATTTTAAAATCAACATGGAAATGCAAACAACCTAGACTAGCTGAAACAAATTTAAAGAGGAAGTTTGAGGAACTGCATTACCTGATTTAAAACTTATTATAAAACTACGGTAATGAAGACAATGTGATACTGGTGTAAAAGTAGACAAACAGATCAATAGAACAGAAGTCCAGAAATAAACCCATATGCTTATACAGACGTCAATTGATTTTCAACAGACATACAAAGGCAACTTAGATGAAGGATAATCTTTTCCACAAACGGTGCTAGAACAATTTGATATCCATATGCAAAGACGATAACTTAGACCCTCTACCATACACAAAAGTTAACTCTGAAAGTAAAACCTAAAACTTCTAGAAGAAAATCTATTGACCTTTATTTTATCAAAGATTTCTTAGAAAACCAAAAATATAACCTACAAATGAAAAAATATATATATCTGAAAAAGGATTTCTATCCAGAACTTTTCTTTTTAAAAAAAGAAAAGGCAGAATATATATATTCTTTTTTTCTTTTCTTTTCTTTTTTAACTCTCAAAACTCAACAATAAGAAAGTAAACTGGGAATCCCCTGGCAGTCCAGTGGTGAGGACTCTGGGCTTTCAATATAAGGGGCATCGGTTCAGTGAACAAAGATCCCACAAGCCGTCTGGCAAGGCCAAAAAAAGAGAAAAAAAGAAAGAAGCCAGGTATGAGAGACTCCATACTGCATGATTACATTTATATAGATCTCTAGAGAATGCAAGCTAACCTGTGGGCACGGATCAGCTTTTACCCTGGGACACGACTAGGAGCCTGGTATGGAGCGAGGCGTGGGGAGAGGCAGAGAGATGGGTCAGAAGAGGGCGTGAGGAGACTTTGGGGTGACGGATGTGCTCACTGTCTCGTGTTGGCAGTTCACAGTATATGTCAAAATTTATCAGATTGTACCTTCAAGTGTGTGTAGTTTACTGTACATCAATTACACCTCGGTAAAGCTATTATTAACTGAGACCTACCATTAGAAGGCTTTGTTGCTTTTTTGTGCAATTTAGGTTGCCACCATGGTTTGAGAAGCTTGCTTTGGAATGTTAAGATGATGTAAGAGGGTAGTCCCATCCCCAAATCCCAGTGCGACACACATTTCCTTATCTTTGAGACTGGATCCACGCTGCCGTCCCCTGACAAAGCACGGAATATTCTTGGGTCATCCCCTGGGACGGTGCCTACTTCAGCCTCTAGGTAGCAGCGGCCCAGCACAGACTCCCTTCCACCTTGGTTTGCTGGATGTATTGAGCTACTCTAGCTGCTGGGCAGGACCTCTCATGCACCCTCATCTGAAGAGAACAATCTTCCCTGATGGAGGAAGACTGTTTTTCAGCCATTTTCAGGGAGGTCTCCAGGCAGCCACCATGGAGACAGGCCTGGGGGCAGGGGAGGGGGTGATCAGGGTAAGGCCAAGAACCCAAGCTGGGAGACTTTCTGTGCTTCTCGTGCTTTGGAAGGTGGGGTGTGGCCTAGGGTACCAGTTGGAAAAGCAAAAGAATGAGCTCAACTGGATTTTTTTTTTTTGAAACTTGAGCCTCTTTGACAAAAAACCCAGAATATTTGTCACCAAGATAAAAAAGTTGGATTACCCCTACTTCCTTTCCACATGTACCTGTCAGACTTAACTCTCTATTTAAATTTTGTTCCCTTCCACATACATTTCAGCTATGTTTTCTCCTTATGAAATGGTTGGGAAACATGTGAGAGACACACAATCTACACCCTGTAATTTTAAGAGGATGTAAGATGACAGCACCATCCTCAAAGCCCAGAGCCGGGTCCCTTTCCTTGTCTTTTGTCTGCAACATCTGTCTATAACATTCATGAACAGAAAAAAACACACAAAACGTATATCCACATAACTAAGTCTGAGGTTCTAAAGAAGTCAGCAAAGATATCTTCCAATATCCAAAAGCAGTAAAAATGAAAAGGTATTGTTCCTTAGGAGAGTGGAAATGAGATCCCTGGAAAGAGTGTGCTTAGACAGCAGCAAAGTGCTTCCTTCCCTCCTATTAATGACTAGCTGCAGCCTAGTCCCTTAAAGTCGAGAAGCTTCTTCCCAGCAGCACAAGGATCTCCACCCAGGAACAGAGAACTGAGGGAATCAGGCAAACGGACTTCGTGTCCCAGAGATGGGCACAACGGCATACCCCCAGGTCCAGCAGAGCACTGCTCTAAGGAAGTCACAGCAAAGCTGCCAGCGTGGTGATGAGCCTCAACAGCAGCTGCTGCAGTAAAAGCTGCCACGCGCCCATCCCTTACCGCGGCCCAACGCCAGCCTAACTGCTCTAAACACAGTCTTCTCTCCAGTCCTAGCAGTCAGCGGAGGGGGCGTCGATGAAGGACATCTCCAGCTCTCTTTCCAGACGAAGAATAAGAAGCGAGAAGGATTGGGATGATTTTTCTAACACTGATTCCAGGAAAGTCAAGGAGAGCGACCTGGTGTGGACAAACAGTAATATTACATAGGACCTGTTTTAGAGTTGCAAGCCCTTCGGAGCCAGAGACAGGCATCGGGGTGACACAGGAACACCCAGTGAGATGCAAGGAAGGTGCTGGGCTGGTTTGACCTAGGGACCCACTTGCTGCTCTTTGAAGTCTCGGTTTCTCTGCTTCTCCCTCTCTGCTTAAATCTTCCGTTTGTGTATTCTTGGCTGGCTGGGTCTCTGCCGCTGCGCAGGCTCTCTAGCTGTGGGAGTGGGGGCTGCTCTCTAGCTGTGGGAGTGGGGGCTGCTCTCTAGCTGTGGGAGTGGGGGTGCTCGGGCTTCTCGCTGCTGTGGCTTCTCCTCCTGCAGAGCACGGGCCCTAGGGCGTGCGGGCTTCTGTAGTGTGGCGTGTGGACTCAGGCGTTGCAGCTCCTGGGCTCGAGGGCACAGGCGCAGTTGCTCCGTGGCACGTGGGATCTTCCCGGATCAGGGGTCGAACCCCGGTCTCCTGCTTTGGTAGGTGGATCTTTTACCCCGAAGCCACCAGCAAAGCCCCTCTGCTTGTCTTCTTGATACAGAGATAGAGACGCCGTCTTCTCTCCAAATCGAAAGCCATGATAACCACACATGTACTCCCACCTCTCATATGAATTCACCAGCATGTGAGGAGGGCTGGCTTAAATGCTTACCGTACACTGGGCACCGAGTTACAAATATACACAAGGAGAGCTCCCCAGGCTTGCCGCGACCAGAGAAGACACAAAAAGAAGCAAAGTGTCATGACGCAGTGGGATGAATAAGATGAATAAGTGGGCAGAACCTCGCTTGGTGTCAGGGAAGCCTTCCAGAGGCCCAGGATCTCAGAGGAGGGTGCCCTAGCCAGGCCTTCTTGCTGTTCGGGGTGCTGGTGGTTCCTTCAGTTTGTGTTCAGGAGAGGTGGCTAAGGAATGGACTAAGCCAAGTGATGGAGAGCAGAGACAGGACTTAGGTACTGGAGAATGGCCAATGCTTTGTTACCAGGGGAAGTTTGAGGTGGGAGCAGCAGAAACAAAGCTGGTTAAGAGCCACTCCTGGAGGACCTTCTGCGCTCTGTTAAGAAGCTCTTCTTTTTTTTAATTGTACGTGTGTGTGTGTGTTCTTCATTGACGCATAGCTGACTTAACAGTGTGTAGTTTCACATTGTATAGCAGGTGATTTAGATTTCTTTTCTCTTCTGGATTATTACAAGATATTGAGTCTAGTTCCCTGTGTTCTACAGGAGGTCCTGGTTTGTTATCTACATCTGACGGTGTATCTCTAGACAGTAGTGTATATATGTTAATCCCAAACTTCTAATTTATTCCTCCCCTTTCCCTTTGGGTAACCATAAGTTTGTTTTCTTTGTGAGTCAATTTCTGTTTTGTAAATAAGTTCACTTATATAACTTTTTTTAGGTTTCAAATGTAAGCGATCTATCATATGGGATTTGCCTTGCTCTGTCTCTGACTTCACTTAGTAGGATAACCTCCAGGTCCATGTATATTGCTGCAGATGGCAATATGTTCCAGATGGCAAGAACTCCATTCTTTATTACAGCTAAGTAATATCCCACTGGGCTTCCCTGGTGGCTCAGATGGGAAAGAATCTGCCACAGACTGTGAGAGACCAGGGTTCAATCCCTGGCTTGGGAAGATCACCTGGAGAAGGAAATGGCAAGCCACTCCAATATTCCTGCCTGGAGAATTTCATGGACAGAGGAGCCTGGCAGGTCCATAGTGTCGCAAAGAGTCTTGGGCGTGACTGAGTGACTAACAGTTTCACTAATACCCCACTATATTTATATACCATTCATTCTTCTTTATCCATTCATTTGGCAATGGACATTTAGATTGAAGAAGCTGTTCTTCCTTTTTAAAAAGTATTTACTTACGTTTGGCCACATCTGGTCTTAGTTTCAGCATGTGGGGTCCTCACTGTAGCACGCAGGCTCCTCTCTAATTGTGGTGTAAAGGTTCAGTAGGTGCCCAATGGCACGTGGATCTTAGTCCCCCAACCAGGGATGGAACCTGGGTCCTATGCATGGCAAGGTGGATTCATAACCACTGGGCCCCCAGGGAAGTCCCAGAAGTCCTTCTCCTTGATGAGCACAGAAGCCTTAAGAATTTTAGGCAAGGGAAAGCATTGTTTTTCTGGCTCAGTTACTAAGTCATGTCCCACTCTATGTGTCCCCATGGATTGCGGCCCACCAGGCTCCATGGGATTCTCCAGGCAGGAATACGAGACTGGGTTGCTGTTTCCTTCTCCAGGGGATCTTCCCGGACCAGAGATCAAGCCTGCGTTTCCTGCATTGGCAGATGGATTCTTTACCACTGAGCCACCAGAGCTTTAGGCAGATGATTTTGGGTTTGAAACGATCTCTCTGTTGACAGTGTAGGAAACTCACATAAGACTGGCCCCTATGTGACTGATGATGGAGGGAAAGAAGGTGGGTCTGAAGGTGGACACAGGACTTTGTTATCACAGAGTGGGGACCAAAGTTTAAGGACTCTTTTTGTTTGGAGGTGTTTCGGGGGAGAGCCGGGTCCCCGGGCCAGGGTGGACACTGGTCTACCTGTCCTGCATCTCTGGCCACTCTCCCCACTCACTGCAGGCCTTCCCACTCTGCTTTTGGATAGCGCCATGGATGGAATAATTAACTGATTAATCACTCTGCTGAGTAAATTGCAGCTGAACATAAACACTTTTTTTTCCCTTCTTTTTTGCCAGAGTGGGTGTGGTGCGGAGAAAAGCTTAAGAGTCTGTTTCACATTATTGTAACTGAAATTAAACATTTATGGGGTTCTCTGTGGTTGCAGAAAGGGGTTTCTCATGGATGGGCAAGTAGGCAGGACAGAAATTAGTGCTCCCCATTGTCTGTCTGGGTGGCTCAGATGGTAAAGCATCTGCCTACAATGCAGGAGACCCGGGTTCAATCCCTGGGTTGGGACGATCTCCTGGAGAAGGAAATGGCACCCCACTCCAGTGTTCTTGCCTGGAAAATCCCATAGATGGAGGAGCCTGGTTACAGTCTACAGACTACGATCCATGGGGTTGCAAAGAGTCGGACATGACTGAGCGACTTCACTTTCACTGTTTTCTGTCTGAGATAAGCTGCCTAGGGCAGCAGGATTTAAACCCTGCAGGGCAAACTAGACTGGGACGGTTCAGGGACACGCTAGACCTTCCCAGAACCTTCCCACTCAAGAGAAGACTACAGATGGTCATCCTAAGATGGTCAACACCGAAATCAGATTGATTATATCCTTTGCAGCTGAAGATGGAGAAGCTCTATACAGTCAGCAAAAACAGGACCAGGAACTGACTGTGGCTCAGATCATGAACTTCTTATTGCAAAATTCAGACTTAAATTGAAGAAAATAGGGAAAACCACTAGACCGTTCAGGTACTGTCTCTTATACACATCTAGATGTGTATAAGAGACAGGTATAGCAGGTGATTTAGATTTCTTTTCTCTTCTGGATTATTACAAGATATTGAGTCTAGTTCCCTGTGTTCTACAGGAGGTCCTGGTTTGTTATCTACATCTGACGGTGTATCTCTAGACAGTAGTGTATATATGTTAATCCCAAACTTCTAATTTATTCCTCCCCTTTCCCTTNATATTCTTTGCAGCCAAAGATGGAGAAGCTCTATACAGTCAACAAAAACAAGACCAGGAGCTGACTGTGGCTCAGATCATGAACTCCTTATTGCCAAATTCAGACTTAAATTGAAGAAAGTAGGGAAAACCGCTAGACCATTCAGGTATGACCTAAATCAAATCCCTCACGATTGTATAGTGGACGTGACAAACAGTTTCAAGGGATTGGATTTGAAACACAGAGTGCCTGAAGAGCTATGGACAGAAGTTTGTGACATTGTGCAGGAGGCAGTGATCAAAACCATCCCCAAGAAAAAGAAATGCAAAATGGCAAAATAGTTGTCTGAGGAGGCCTTACAAATAGCTGAGAAAAGAAGAGGAGCTAAAGGCAAAGGAGAAAAGGAAAGATACACCCATCTAAATGCAGAGTTCCAAAGAACAGCAAGGAGGGACAAGAAAGCCTTCTTCAGTGACCAATGCAAACAAATAGAGGGAAACAATAAAATGGAAAAGACTAGAGATTTCTTCAACAGAATTGGAGATACCAAGGGAACATTTCATGCAAAAATGAGCACAATAAAGGACAGAAACAGTATGGACCTAACAGAAGCAGAAGATAATAAGAAGAGGTGGCAAGAATACACAGAAGAACTGTACAAAAAAGATCTTTACAACCCAGATAACCACGGTGGTGTGACCACTCACATAGAACCAGACATCCTGGAGTGTGAAGTCAAGTGGGCCTTAGGAAGCATCACAATGAACAAAGCTAGTGGAGGTGATGGAATTCCAGTTGAGCTATTTCAAATCCTAAAAGATGATACAGTGAAAGTCCTGCATCCAAAATGCCAACAAATTTGGGAAATTCAGCAGTGGCCACAGGACTGGAAAAGGTCAGTTTTCATTCCAATCCCAAAGAAAGGCAATGCCAAAGAATGTTCAGACTATCTCACAACTGCACTCATCTCACATGCTAGCAAAGTAATGCTCAAAATTCTCCAAGTGAGGCTCCAACAGTATGTGAGCCAAGAACTTCCAGATGTTCAAACTGGATTCAGAACAGAGAGGAACCAGAGATCAAATTGCCAACATCCTCTAGATCATAGGAAAAGGAACAGAATTCCAGAAAAACATCTACCTCTGCTTTATTGACTATGCCAAAGCCTTTGACTGTGTGGATCACAACAAACTGGAAAATTCTGAAAGAGTTGGGAATACCAGACCACCTGACCTGCCTTCTGAGAAATCTGTATGCAGATCAAGAATCAACAGTTAGAACTGGACATGGAACAACACACTGGTTCCAAACTGGGAAAGGAGAACATCAAGGCTATATATTTTAATGAAGAGCTTGTTAAAAAAAAAAAACACACACACACACACATTTTTTTTCCTCCCCCAGATATAACAGACTGGTTCCAAATTGGGAAAGCAGTACGTTAAGGCTGTATACTGTCACCCTGCTTATTTAATTTACATGCAGAGTACATCATGCGAAATGCTGGGCTGGATGAAGCACAAGCTAGAATCAAGATTTCCAGGAGAAATATCAATAGCCTCAGGTATGTAGATGACACCACCCTTCCGGCAGCAAGTGAAAGAGGAACTAAAGAGCCTCTTGATGAAAGTGAAAGAGGAGAGCGAAAAATCTGGCTTAAACCTCAGCATTCAAAAAATGAAGATCATGGCATCTGGTCCCATCACTTCATGGCAAATAGATGGAGAACCAATGGAAACAGTGACAGATTTTCTTTTCTTGGGCTCCAAAATCATTGCAGGTGGTGATCGCAGCCATGAACTCAAGACAATTGCTCCTTGGAAGAAAAGCTATGACCAACCTAGACAGCATATTAAAAAGCAGAGATATTACTTTGCCAACAAAGGTCTGTCTAGTCAAAGCTATGGTTTTCCCAGTAGTCATGCATGGATGTGAGAGTCGGACCATAAAGAAAGCTGAGCACCAAAGAATTGATGCTTTTGAACTGTGGTGTTGGAGAAGACTCTTGAGAGTCCCTTGAACTGCAAGGAGATCCAACCAGTCCATCCTAAAGGAAATCAGTCCTGAATATTCATTGGAAGGACTGATGCTGAAGCTGAAACTCCAATCCTTTGGCCACCTGATGCAAAGAACTGACTCCTTGGAAAAGACCCTGATGCTGGGAAAGACTGAAGACAGGAGGAGAAAGGGATGACAGAGGATGAGATGGTTGGATGGCATCACCAACTCAGTGCACATAAGTTTGAGCAAGCTCTGCGAGTTGGTGATGGACAGGGAACCCTGGCATGCTGCAGTCCATGGGGTCGCAAAGAATCGGACATGACTGAGAGACTGAACTGAAGAATATCCCTGGGATAAAGGTGGTGCTTAGGTGTCTGTATTGTTTTTCTGTTTGGCCTCTGGTGGATCATGGAGCCATTGAATTTTAGATCCTCTGATAGGCTGACCTTTTTTTGAGGTTTCTGTGTTTATAGCTGAGAGAAATGAGGCCCAGAGGTTTTCACTTGCCCAGGTCACAAAGCTAGTTAGTGTAAGAAAGAAGCCTAGACTCCAGATCAGCAAAAAGTTCATAGCCAAGAACAAGCTTTCTAGTATCCTAAAAGCTGCTCTGAGCTAAAAAAAAAAAAAAAAAAAAAAGAACAAACAGTGTTGATGCATGGCAGAAACCAGCAAAATTCTGTAAAGCAATTATCCTTCAATTAAAAAATAAATTAAAAAAGAAAGATAAGACTCCCAGTGAGCTGTGCAAATCTTCCTCCACACTCCTCATGTGCAGGGAAGAGACCAAGTCAGGACTGAGTGGCTCTGAGAACAACTGGGTCTGGGGTGAGTGTATGCTAAGCCGTGTCCAGCTCTTTGCAAATCCATGGATTGTAGCCCACCAGGCTCCTCTGTCCATGGGATTCTCCAGGCAAGAACACTGGAGTGGGTTGCCATTTCTTACTCCAAGGAGTCTTGGAAGCATGTCTGGAGTCAATCAGTCAGTTCAGTTGCTCAGTCGTGTTCAACTCTTTGAGACCCTATGGCCTGCAGCATGCCAGGCTTCCCTGTCCATCACCAACTCCCAGAGCTTACTCAAACTGATGTCCACCCAACCATCTCATCCTCTTTCATCCCCTTCTCCTCCTGCCTTCAGTCTTTCCCAGCATCAGGGTCTTTTCCAAGAAGACAGTTCTTCGCATCAGGTGGCCAAAGGATTGGAGTTTCAGCTTCAGCATCAGTCCTTCCAATGAATATTCAGGACTGATTTCCTTTAGGATGGACAGGTTGAATCTCCTTGCAGTCCAAGGGACTCTCAAGAGTCTTCTCCAACACCACAGTTCAAAAGCATCACTTCTTTGGTACTCAGCTTTCTTTATAGTTCAACTCTCACATCCATACGTGACTACTGGAAAAACCATAGCCTTGACTAGATGAACCTTTGTCAGCAAAGTAACGTCTATGCTTTTTAATATGCTGTCTAGGTTGGTCATAGCTTTTCTTCCAAGGAGCAAGCACCTTTTAATTTCATGGCTGCAGTCACCATCTGCAGTGATTTTGGAGCCCAAGCAAATAAAGTTTGTCACTGTTTCCATTGTTTCCCCATCTATTTGCCATGAAGTGATGGGACCAGATGCCATGATCTTAGTTTTCTGAATGTTGAATTTTAAGCCAGCTTTTTCACTTTCTTCTTTCACCTTCATCAAAGGGTTCTTTAGTTCTTCTTCGCTTTCTGCCATAAGGGTGGTGTCATCTGCATATCTGAGGTTATTGATATGTCTCCCGGCAATCTTGATTCCAGCCTGTGTTTCTTCCAGTCCAGCGTTTCTCATGATGTACTCTGCATATAAGTTAATAAACAGGGTGACAATATACAGCCTCGACATACTCCTTTCCTGATTTGAAACCAGTCTCTCGTTCCATGTCCAGTTCTAACTGTTGCTTTTTTACCTGCATACAGATTTTTCAGGAGGCAGGTAAGGTGGTTTGGTATTCCCAGCTCTTTAAGAATTTTCCACAGTTTGTTGTGATCCACACAGTCAAAGGCTTTGGCATAATCAATAAAGCAGAAGTGGATGTTTTTCTAGAACTCTCTTGCTTTTTCAATGATCCAATGGATGTTGGCAGTTTGATCTCTGGTTCCTCTGCCCTTTCTAAATCCAGCTTGAACATCTGGAAGTTCATGGTTCACTTATTTTGAAGCCTGGCTTGGAGAACTTTGAGCATTACTTTGCTACCATGTGAGATGAGTGCAATTGTGCAGTAGTTTGAACATTCTTTGGCATTGCCTTTCTTTGGGATTGGAATGAAAACTGACTTTTTCCAGTCCTGTGGCCTCTGCTGAGTTTTTCAGATTTCCTGGCATATTAAGTTCAGCACTTTCAGAGCATCATCTTTTAGGATTTGAAGTAGCTCAACTGGAATTCTATCACTTCCACTAGCTTTGTTTGTAGTGATACTTCCTAAGGTCCATTTGACTATATGGAAATCTATAGAGGAAAATAAATCCTAAATGTTAACACCAAAATGTTGACAGTGGTTATCTCTTTAAGATGTACTTGGCTTTACTATCACTTTCCTTTTATGACCTTTAGTTTTAATTATTTTTCTTATGATGGGTATACATGTTTTTTATAATCCAAAAAATAAAAATACATGCCCACTGTAGAAAACTTGGAAAAATCCAGGGATACATAAAAAAGAAAATAACTATCATCCATTTCTAAGACTCAGTTAAAAATGCTAACATTTTGGCAAATTAACTTCCAATCATCTCTATACGTATATTATGTTGTCATACAGTATTTACAATTTGAGGAACTCAACTTCTTTTCCTTTTTTTTTTTTTTGGATTAGTATATTGTAAACACTTCATGATATTAAACACAGGCATTATTTTAATGACTACATAAGAGATTACGTATACAATTTACTTAACTATTATCTTATTTTTCTACTTTTTTGTGATCATTAATGAAGTATTAAACATGTTTGTTTGTGAGTCTTGGTCTATATTCCAGAATATTTTCTAGGTTCTTAAAATTACTGGGTTAAAGTGAATGATCATAATTTGGCTATCAGTTTCTGTGTAACAAACTGATCCTAAAATGAATGACTTAATTTATTTATCATTCAGGAGTCTCTGGGTAGAATGGTTAACCTGGCAGTTCTTGTTTGGGATTTCATACAGTCCAGCGGAGGTTGGGGCTGGAGTCACTGGGAGACTTCACCAAGCTGGACATTCAGCAGAGCTTCCTCATGTGTGAGTCTAATGTCTCCATGCTCTGCCACCACGTGGCCTGTCCAGTGAAGTGGAGTGGACTGGATTTGTTCGTCCCACTCGGGGTTCCCAGAGGTGGGAGGAGAAGTGGTCAGTTCCTTCAAGGCTAGGGCCCTGGCTGGCACAACGTCCTTTCTATCATTCTCTACTGTTCAGAGCAGAGGCCAGCCCCGATCCCAGGGTAAGTACGGCTAGATTTCACCTCCCAAGCGGAGAGCAGCCTGTGCCTACGGGGAGGGTTAGAAACTGATGGCAACCCTCTTGGGACTTAAGTTACCACCCACCACTTTTGAGAATGTACTCAAGTTTAGACTGGTAGCATTTTAAGTGTCAGAAGTGGCTGAATGCTTAAAAAATTCCACAGAAAGAAATTGCAGTCAGAAGAAATCTTGCTAACGCCCCTTGAAGGAGGATGGGTGGAGGGCAGCAGCCTGTTAAGACCAGCCCCCCTCAGCAGGTCTGGATGTATGCCGAGGGCTCTGCTGGGATGGAGCACGAGGATTTACTGTTGAGTGACTTGCCAGGCCTCAGGCCAACACTGAACTTTCCCGTTCTCCGAGGTTCAGCTTGAGCTGTCCCCAGCCAGTCCACACCTCGGGGGCCCAGCTGCAGCCTGGCCAGAGGTGCCAGGTGAGAGGGTGTGGGGAATGCTGGCAGGGTGGTGTCCTGGGGCAGTCCTCACTGGGAAGGGATTTGAGATAGGAAGGGCTGTGAGGGGAAGGAAGAGGGAGGCCCCGGACACCACGACTAACTGCGCCAGTGATCTTCTACTCTGCCCTAAAGACTCTGTATCCACAGGGCTTGTCAGTGCTGGCCATGCCAGCCAGTATTGTCATTTTGCTTGGTGTGAACCCTCCACCCAATGACCAGAAGTCTAGAATTCCACCCTGGTATTGTGAGGCCCTGAAATACTTCAGGAATGGGAAAAGTGAAGACTTGTTCTTCACCTGCCTCAATCACTCCCCTGTCCCTCTCTTGGCACTCTTGAGCTTCCCTCCTCCCCACCCACCCCTGCCCATCTCAGGAAGTAATCCCTCCATCCTTAGCTTTCCAAACCTCCCAGGAGGCAGGCAACAGACAATAGAAAGGAGGAGTGTGGCTTCTGGGGGGCTCACTGTTCAAGTTCATAGGCTGGTTCCACTCATTATTAACAGCTGTGACTTTTGGTAACTTGTGCAGCTTCTCTGCCCCTGGGCTTCCTTATCTGTAAGAGGCGGATTTAAAGATAGTCTCATTGCATTTGGTTGTAGTGAGGACTGAATGAGTTAACTCATAGTTTCTGAGAACTATGTGCTGCACAGAGTAAACACAAAGCATTCGTTGTTTTAAATTTCTGTGACTTTTTTCACCCTATTAATTTTCAATTTTTAAAATTTCATTTTTCAGAGCAGTTTTACGTTTACCACAAAACTGAGTAAGAGGTACAGAGCTTGCTTTTATATCCCCTGCTCCCGAGTCTGCAAAGCCTGCCTCCCTCCCTCCCTCTCAACATCTCCCACCAGCGTGTGGTACATTTGTTACAATTGATAAACCTAGAAGCGAGTCATCATAATTGCCCAGAGTCCATTGTTTACATCAGGGTTTAAGCTTGGTGTTGAACGATATGTGGGTTTTACCAAATGTATAACCTGGTATCATACAGCTTAGTTTCACTGCCTTAAAATCCTCTGTGCTCCATTGCATCACTTCTAATTGCAGCTTGCCTCAAACTGTGCACAAGAAGACACTTCTTAGATGTGCTTTGTTTTTGCTTCTAAACTAACCAACACTGGATGGTTTTTGTGACTTGTTCTGTTTCACTTATTCTAGAGAGTCAAGTGTAAAAGTATGCTGAGTCCTTGGGTAGGCGGACAGATGAATGAGTGAAACCTGTGGGTGGGGTGAAAGAACTCGGATTTGCATGAGATACGTTTTATTTTTTATACTTTGTTATTTTTTCATGTTTTCTATGAGCATCTTACTTTTTTAGTCAGCAGTAGACAACACCAGGGATGGAGTTTTTTTTTGTGACTTAAATCCAAACAAAAACTCTGTTCCTCTTCCTTCTCTGCTCACTGATTCTTAACCCTGGTTCATCTTTTTGGAAGTAAGCACCATGTTATTTCTGGTGGGAGGCACTGAATTTTCTGGTTAGCATTCCCTTGCGTAGTTAAGGGCACAGACTCTGCAATCAGATGTGAGTCCAAATCTTGATTCCTCCCTGCCTTGCTGTGTGAATTTGAGCAAGTTACTCCTTTGTGCCTGCCTTGCCTCGTTTGTAAAATGGGGATGATGATGGTAACATACTCCAGGAGATGTGTGAGGATTACCTGAGTTAATATGTATAAAGCGCTGAGATGGTGATTGGCACGTAACACAAGCTCGTGAAGACTTAGCTCATGTTGGTTACACCTTAAAGCGGTTTAGGACACCCAGGTTCAGCCCAGAAGTTTCTGTTCCAATTTAGAACTGTCCAGGGTCTGTGTGTGCCTGCCTTTTTTTACTGCCACACCCACACACTGCCCTGAAGAAACTGACAAAAGGAGCAACATTTCAAATTTTTGTACACATCTAACTTTAGGCTTCTGCTAACTTATGAACTAAAACTCTCTTGGAGTATAATAAACATATCAATAAGTAACAAAATGTAAAGATTGATTACATGCTACATTGTAAAGGGCGAAATCTGCTTGCTCCCTTGATCCCCTTTCATCCTTTAATTGCATAAGCAAATTTAATAAGCAAGGCCAAAATGAGAGTTGGGCCACTGCTCAGGGTCTGGTTGGAGGTGGTCCTGGCAGGCGCTGTTCCCCCATGCCCCAGTGCATCCTGGCACAAGATACAAGAATGTGCCTGACTGGAAGATATCACCCTTTTGGCCAAGGCACCGGCCACTAGACCCTTCTTAGAGAAACGTGCAACGTGTGTTACGACTTGTTGCAATCAAAGTCAGTCCTGAAGTTTGGGCCAAATCTAAACCTCCTTGGTTATGATTATGCGTCTGTTAGCCTGAGGTTTCCTTAAAGCTCCTAGATCGAGCAAGGTTTGATATGATCAGTCTCAAAACAAAATGATCCTATTTACAAGAAGTGGCTGACATGTCTTACGCAAAGTAGACTTCAGTGCACAAACATTTTTGAGCAGATATAGGATTTCAGACACTGACGTAGGTGCTGAGGATAGAGTGGCGAACAGGTTATTAAAAGCTCTCTCCTCAGGGAGGTTCCAGTCCAGCTGAGAGTCAGTCTGACTTGTGAATCACCAACGTCCAAGGCCTCAACACCAAGAGAGAAAACAAAAGCCACACACCTTTTGTCATTTTGTGAAACCATACGATGCTTTCCTGTGACTCCAGGTCAAATCTCAACTAGGAGTGTTTAATCAACTCTCTTCTTCCTCTTCTTCTCTTCACTGACCCTCCTTTCCAGGTCTTCCTTTGACACACTGGCTTTCTGTTCAAAATCTGGGGATGGTGTTTTTGGGCTGGTGGATAATATTAATATAGATATGCCAGAGAAACAGGAAAAATATATTTATATGTGTATGTGTATACATGTATATATGTGTGTGTATATTTATATATATATAATTTCCTGTATGTTAATGGTTTACTGTAAGGGGCTGGCTCACATGGTGATGGAGGCTGGGAAGTTCCAGAGGCTGCAGTTGGCAAGCCTGGAGACCCAGGAAAGCTGATGGTATAGATTCAGTCTGTTTGAAGCCCTGAGAACCAGGAAAGCCAATGGTATAAGTTCCAATCTGAATTGGAAAGCAGGACGAGACCAGTGTCCCAGCTTGAGGAAGCTCAGGCAGAAAGAGCAAATTCTCTCTTACCTGCTTCTTGCTCTCTTCAGACTCTCCAGGGATTAGACGAGGCATTCCCAAACTGTAGAAGGCAATCAATCTGCTTTCCTCAGTCTACTGACTCAAATGTTAATCTCACCCAGAAACACCCTCCCAGACACATACTCACAGACACACCCCGAGTATCACTTAACTGAATCTCTGGGCACACCATGATCCAGTAGGTTGACACATCAGATTAACCCTCAGAGCGGAACTTAAAATGATAGCTGCAAAGGAGGCTGGGAAAATAAGTATCTGGCTTTTACAACTTACACAATGAGATATTTCACAATCCTGTAAAGAAAGGGTTAAATCACTGGGTGATTGAAAGGAATGGCAAAAGTGCCCTTTAAGCTAGAGCCCAGTGTTCCCGATTCCAAGTCTAGGGCTTTCTTTACTATGTTGTGGTTGTCCCATTTCCATCCCCTGCCCCTTTACTTTCAGAAAACAGGGGTGAGAGCCCTGAGAATTCCATTCTTCAGAGTGTATTTAATTATTTCTACATTGGAGCAAATGCCATGGAGTGATGTTTTTTCATGGGAATTGAAGTCCCATTCTTTTTGGCAGAAAGTCCTAACTATTTTTGGAAGTTGGAAAAAAAAATTCAGAGAATCTGGTTCACTTTTGGTCATGTACAGTAATGTTATTTTTATGTATCTAGGACAGTGACATTGTCAAAGCTTACTTTTCATTGGCTCTCTGGGAACACAGGATGGGCTAGGAGGTCAGGAACCAGGGGAGAGAGTCACTCACAACTGGCTGGAATTCTGTCCGGAAGGGATCTTCACTCGCTAGCAGAAGCCCTCTCTCCCTGGGTGCCTGGGCTTGTTTCCCTTCAGAGCCAGGCCCCTCTCCAGTCATCTCACTTCCTTTCAATCCCAGCTAGAATGTTCTCTAAGGTTTGGTGCAAAGTGCTTTAGTCCAAGAGTCAGGACGTCTGTATTTGAGTTGTAGTCCTGTCACTTAATCACCGTGGGTGCTGAGCAAGGTACTTACTCAGCGTCTCAATTTCTTGATCTGTGAAACCCAGCTATTAGGTTAGATAATCCATAATCAGGGTGCTTTGGCTGTGAATCAGATGCTGCGCTGTGCTTAGTCGCTCAGTCCTTTCTGAGTCTTCGTGGGCCCACTGACTGTAGCCCTTCAGGCTGCTTTGACCTTGGGATTCTGCAGCCAAGAATACTGGAGTGGGTTGCCATGCCCGCCTCCAGGGGATCTTTCCAATCCAGAAGTTGAACCTGGGTCTCCTGCATTGCGGATGGATTCTTTACCATCTGAGCCACTAGGGAAGCCCAAGAATGCTGGAGAGGGTAGCCTATCCCTTCTCCAGGGGATCTTCCTGACCCAGGAATCGAACAGGGGTCTCCTACATTGCAGGCAGATTCTTTACCAGCTGAGTTACCAGGGAAGCCCATGAATCAGAGTATCCAAGTATAAAAATGACTTTTAAAATAAGGAGCATGTTCTGTCAAAATCAGAATCTGGACTTACGCTTATTTCATGGATTGGTTTGAAAGCTCAAGGAAATATTCACAGATATCCGCTTTGTCTTACTGCACTGTCATATTCACAATGGTGTCTCTCCTGACAGCAGTAAAGAACCCTCCTGCCCATGCAGGAGACCTAAGAGACGCGGGTTCGAGCCCTGGGTTGGGAAGATCCCCTGAAGGAGGGCTTGGCAATCCATTCCAGCATTCTTGCCTGGAGAATCCCCAGTGGACAGAGGAGCCTGGTGGGCTACAGTCCATAGGGCTGCACCAAGTCAGACATGACTGAAGTGATGTAGTATGCCAAGGGTTCAGATCCATCAGATCGAAGAGGAGAATTCACTGTTACTTGTGAGTCTTGTGAGTCTTTTTGAGTCTTTTTATTAGGGCAAGAGCCTTTCCTAGAAGACCCCCATAGATTTCCTCTTAGGTCTCAAGGCATAGCTCCAAAGGAAGATGGGAAAAGATCTGAAAAATATTTTCCATCCTCAGTACTCTGTGGTTCTTCAGTTCTTTGACAGCCTGCATCAGTGAATACAAGGATAAGGCTTTGCTGCTGTTGCTTGAGTGCTGGGTCTTGTGTGACTTTGGAAAGATAAAGAACAGTGGCCTCCTTCTATGAAAGGTACACGGAGCGAATCTTAGCAATATTCTTCAGAACGTGTTTCATGGGGGGAAGTAATGAGTTATTTGTTTATGGAAGTAATTTTTCTCCTCTAAAAACAGAAGCTTCATATATAAATAGACCTAAAATATATGCTTCTTATAAAGTTTGTGTTTTTACCTAATTTTTCTTTCTATCTTGCCTCCTAACCCTGGGGCAATGTTAGAAATATCCCATTTACCCCACCCGTAGGTTGGATTTCCTAGAAGCAGACACGGAGTCAGGGATTAACACCTGTAACATCTGTCGTATAATTCTCCCACTGAGACTTGTTATCAGTTCCACATGGCATCTTCTCCTATTATGGACACTTCCAACACCACAGTGTGTGCCGATCACATGGCTCTAGTTAGTGGCGGGGTTGCTTTTATCATAGGCTAGACCTGCTGTTCTGGGCCCCACAAGAATAGGGTAGCTTTTTGGGTCCCCCAATATATGGACTGACCAAGTATCCCTCAGTGTGGGATATCCTATCTTAAGAACCTCAAAAGCCTTCTCAGGGCTTGTGCTTCCTTCTTAATAGTGTGACAGTGTTCTCTTTCCTGGAGACTTGTCCACATCTTCAACCAGTAGGTTCTGAAAAGTGGCTCAAGTCCAGAAACTGGGCAAAAACTGTGACTTTTTACTGGGATGAGCGCCTCCAGACTCCAGTCATCTGTCCTTAACATTATCTCCTGGTACAAACTGAGTAGTACCCTTGCCTCTCACCTATGATTTTGACCCTTTGGATGTTTTGCTCTGAGTTAGGCACCCCAGAATGCCACTACAGCCTTGTCGGTTCCTGCAGTCATCACAAACCCCTGGCTTCTGGCAGTTAAGAGCTGCTACCCGGATGGCAGGTTTTAAGGTGCCATCATTTCCTTTGCCTCAATAAGCTCAGCTCTGTAATGGTACCTCCTACCTCGGTCAACCTTGGCCTAGGAGGGGAGCCACCACTAAGTTTTCACCCCCTTGCTAGTGTATCCTTGTTGTTTAGTCGCTCAGTCACGTCTGACTCTTTTGCAACCCTATGGACTGTACNGTTAGGTGGTCTGGTATTCCCATCTCTTTCAGAATTTTCCACAGTTTATTGTGATCCACACAGTCAAAGGCTTTGGCATAGTCAATAAAACAGAAATAGATGTTTTTCTGGAACTCTTGCTTTTTCCATGATCCAGCGGGTGTTGGCAATTTGATCTCTGGTTCCTCTGCCTGTTCTAAAACCAGCTTGAACATCAGGGAGTTCACGGTTCACGTATTGCTGAAGCCTGGCTTGGAGAATTTTGAGCATTACTTTACTAGCATGTGAGATGAGTGCAATTGTGCGGTAGTTTGAGGATTCTTTGGCATTGCCTCTCTCATTGTGTCTAATGTATCCATTTCAGCATGCCCACTTCCTTGGGCTTCTTAATCCCTTCATCTATCAACCACCGCGGTAATTCTGGATTCAACTTTTCTTATCATGTTCACCACCTTTTCCAAACTTCTGGGAGCCAAGGTACTAGGAAGTTTACACTATCTCCTGGTTCACTCAAGGTGTTGAATCCTGTTTCTCTGAAAAATAATCCCAAGTAAGCATACCATTCACTATCCAATTTTACGTCTCAGCCCTCTTGATCAAGGACCTCAGAATCCAGTCCTGCATATCCTCCCATGGACCTGCCAGTAGACACAGGTTTCGTTTTGCTGCTCCTTTGTGGTACTGTTTCTGTTAGTCCCTTTCCTCACTTATCATCTTAGCACCAAACGATCTTTGGGTGACATGACTCCAGGTCTCCCACAATCTCTCTCCCAGTTGTTTATTATTCTAAGCATCAAACAGTGATTTCCTGAAGAAAAACATTGCTGGTATTTGCTAAGTTTGCTGAGAGTCCTGGAGCTTCCTCCAAGGGACGAGCTCAGTTAGGATAGATCAAACAGTGCTTTGGTAACACAACTCCCCAAATCTCATTGGCTTCATGGAACAAAGATTTATTTCTTTGCTCAGGCTGGGGTTTAACTCAGGTCAGGTGGCTTTACTCAGCATCTCATCTCCAGTGAAAGACTCAAGGATTCAGACTTCTTTCCTTGTTTGATTACGGTATCTGAACATGGGGTTTCCAAGACCTCCATGAAGGAGAAAGAACAGGCTGGAGGATGGAAGGAGATGTTTTTACTGAGCAGAGTAACAAATGGCTTAATTATTTTCATCCATATTCCCTCAGTTCTCAACTTGTCTGCAGAAGAAGCCAGACAATGCATTCTTTCTGTGTTCAGAGAGATAATTAGTATAGTGAACATGATATTTTCTTTGTAACAGAAACCAAGCTCAAAAATTCCCTATCTTCCTAAAAACAAAAAATCTTCCCCATTCCATATTTGCATAAATTTCTCATCTTCCCCAATTCCATATTTGCATAAACTTCTCTTATTTATAATTCAAGTTCCAAAGACATGAATGCCCTTATTAATGAATGAGATTTGGGAAACCAGGTTCAGTCTGTGAGTGTGTATGTAAGTGACCATCTCTGAGCACACTCCAAAATTAAATATAAATTAGTGGAATTATTTGTGTGTCCTCTTAACACTATTGATATAGCCAGCTGAGAGTCCTTCTTTCATTATACCAAGGGATGACTCCTTGTTCTTCAAAGTCAACTTCTAACTCCTCAAGTTCTGTAGAGCCCTGGTTGATAGGGCTGTTTGAGGCCATGTGTGAGACTGCATCTCTTTTTGCAAATTCCGGAAATAATAGGGGAATTGGCAGCCTGACACTCTCTGGGTACAGTGAAACAAAACAAGATTTGTGCATTATTGATATTTCTGTGACTTTTTCTATCTATGGACTAGAAAGTTGTAGGAACATTTTAGATATGTTCATTGTAATTTGGGGGGGATGTTTTACTATTTAAGTTTTTACACTTCATAGCATTATAGGTAATTTTAGAATCAAAGAGACATAAATTTAAGTCATAACACAAGCACTTAATTTTTTTTGGTAAATTATTTACTCTTCTGAACCTCAATCTCTTTGCTGATAAAATGGGGTTGATAAAACCTACCCAAATAGTTGGGAGGAAAATGCAATAATGTACATACAGCATTTAGAACAATATCTTCAGGATAAGCCTTGACATATAAGCTATAATTATTATTTTCCTGCATCTATTTTAGGCTAGTAAGGCAGGGAGCAGGCCTTACATTCCCCACAATAGCTAGAATAATGTCAGGAACACTAAAAGCACCGAATCAAGATTAAGATGATTAAAGATAGCTTCAGGAGTGCTTTGATTTTCACTGTTACAAATGCCCTGTACAAAT
Source organism: Oreotragus oreotragus (assembly GCA_006410675.1). NCBI lineage: Eukaryota > Metazoa > Chordata > Mammalia > Artiodactyla > Bovidae > Oreotragus > Oreotragus oreotragus. The sequence continues at coordinate 81,070 of SJYX01021955.1, forward strand.
TCAAGACAAAATAAGAATCACATATTCTTTTGAGGATATGCTGTTGATTCCCTATCAATAGATTAAGCATTTTGGAAGTGGTTTGATAGCAGTGTTTTTTTTTTTTTTTTAATTGAGTCAACTCTGTTTGCTGACTGCCCTTTGTGAACCTATGAAGGGCAGGATGCAAGATGGCAGGCTGGGGCGAGTGAAAAGAAACCACTATCAACAGACACAACTTGTGTCACAATGTCCTAATAAAGGGCTAATTAGTTGCTATTGATAATTCAGGTATCTATAATGAACTAAATGCCCAGGTGAGAGATGGAAGTCCAATGACAAAAGCAGAAATATAGGCAGCAGAAACCATCACTGTTCCAAAAATATTCCACCCAGTATGAATATTATCTGCACTGCAGGAAGGTTCATTTTATTTCTACCTTTAATTGAATGAAGGCTTAAGAACACTGGGGCTTTGGCTTAGTTCTGTCAGAGTATATTTAGTACTATAAATCAAAATCCAACAGAAGCTCTTTTTATAGAACAAAGATAGGGTGAACAAAGCAACTGGGTTCACAGATCAATTCAAAGTAGCATGTTTTATATCCTGACTATTGTAAATACTGCTGTAATTAACATTGAGGGTACATGTGTCTTTTAGAATTGTGGTTTTCTTAGGGTATATGCCTGTGGAATTGCTGGGGCATATGATAGATTTCTTTCTTTCTTTCTTTCTTTTTTTAAGACTCTCTATACTGCTCTCCATAATGGCACTATCAGCTTACATTCCCACCAACAGTGCAAGAGGATTCCTGTTTCTCCACACCCTCTCCAGAATTTAATGTTTGTAGATTTTTTTTGATGATGGCCATTCTGACCAGTATGAGGTGATACCTCATTCTAGTTTTGATTTGCAGTTCTCTAATGAGCGATGTTGAGCATCTTTGCCTGTGGTTATTGGCCATCTGTATGTCTTCTTTGGAGAAATGTCTGTTTAGGTCTTCTGCCCATTTTTTTGATTGGGTTGTTTGTTTTTCTGATATCGAGCCATATGTGCTGATATATTTTGGACATTAATCCTTTGTCAGTTGCTTTTTTTGCAATTATTTTCTCCCATTCTGAGGGTTGTATTTTCATTTTGTTTATAGTTTACTTTGCTGTGCAAAAGCTTTTAAGTTTAAATTAGGTCCAATGTGTTTATTTTTNACCAGCTGAGTTACCAGGGAAGCCCATGAATCAGAGTATCCAAGTATAAAAATGACTTTTAAAATTAGGAGCATGTTCTGTCAAAATCAGAATCTGGACTTACGCTTATTTCATGGATTGGTTTGAAAGCTCAAGGAAATATTCACAGATATCCGCTTTGTCTTACTGCACTGTCATATTCACAATGGTGTCTCTCCTGACAGCAGTAAAGAACCCTCCTGCCCATGCAGGAGACCTAAGAGACGCGGGTTCGAGCCCTGGGTTGGGAAGACCCCCTGAAGGAGGGCTTGGCAATCCATTCCAGCATTCTTGCCTGGAGAATCCCCAGTGGACAGAGGAGCCTGGTGGGCTACAGTCCATAGGGCTGCACCAAGTCAGACATGACTGAAGTGATGTAGTATGCCAAGGGTTCAGATCCATCAGATCGAAGAGGAGAATTCACTGTTACTTGTGAGTCTTGTGAGTCTTTTTGAGTCTTTTTATTAGGGCAAGAGCCTTTCCTAGAAGACCCCCATAGATTTCCTCTTAGGTCTCAAGGCATAGCTCCAAAGGAAGATGGGAAAAGATCTGAAAAATATTTTCCATCCTCAGTACTCTGTGGTTCTTCAGTTCTTTGACAGCCTGCATCAGTGAATACAAGGATAAGGCTTTGCTGCTGTTGCTTGAGTGCTGGGTCTTGTGTGACTTTGGAAAGATAAAGAACAGTGGCCTCCTTCTATGAAAGGTACACGGAGCGAATCTTAGCAATATTCTTCAGAACGTGTTTCATGGGGGGAAGTAATGAGTTATTTGTTTATGGAAGTAATTTTTCTCCTCTAAAAACAGAAGCTTCATATATAAATAGACCTAAAATATATGCTTCTTATAAAGTTTGTGTTTTTACCTAATTTTTCTTTCTATCTTGCCTCCTAACCCTGGGGCAATGTTAGAAATATCCCATTTACCCCACCCGTAGGTTGGATTTCCTAGAAGCAGACACGGAGTCAGGGATTAACACCTGTAACATCTGTCGTATAATTCTCCCACTGAGACTTGTTATCAGTTCCACATGGCATCTTCTCCTATTATGGACACTTCCAACACCACAGTGTGTGCCGATCACATGGCTCTAGTTAGTGGCGGGGTTGCTTTTATCATAGGCTAGACCTGCTGTTCTGGGCCCCACAAGAATAGGGTAGCTTTTTGGGTCCCCCAATATATGGACTGACCAAGTATCCCTCAGTGTGGGATATCCTATCTTAAGAACCTCAAAAGCCTTCTCAGGGCTTGTGCTTCCTTCTTAATAGTGTGACAGTGTTCTCTTTCCTGGAGACTTGTCCACATCTTCAACCAGTAGGTTCTGAAAAGTGGCTCAAGTCCAGAAACTGGGCAAAAACTGTGACTTTTTACTGGGATGAGCCCCTCCAGACTCCAGTCATCTGTCCTTAACATTATCTCCTGGTACAAACTGAGTAGTACCCTTGCCTCTCACCTATGATTTTGACCCTTTGGATGTTTTGCTCTGAGTTAGGCACCCCAGAATGCCACTACAGCCTTGTCGGTTCCTGCAGTCATCACAAACCCCTGGCTTCTGGCAGTTAAGAGCTGCTACCCGGATGGCAGGTTTTAAGGTGCCATCATTTCCTTTGCCTCAATAAGCTCAGCTCTGTAATGGTACCTCCTACCTCGGTCAACCTTGGCCTAGGAGGGGAGCCACCACTAAGTTTTCACCCCCTTGCTAGTGTATCCTTGTTGTTTAGTCGCTCAGTCACGTCTGACTCTTTTGCAACCCTATGGACTGTACCCACCAGGCTCCTCTGTCCATGGATTTTCCAGGCAAGAATACTGGAGTGCGGTGCCATTTCCTACTCCAGGGAATCTTCCCGACCCAGTGATCCAACCCAAATCTCCTGCAATGGTAGGCGGATTCTTTACCACTGAGCCAACGGAGAAGCCCAGTGTATACCTTATGGCTTGACAAACGGTGTATTCTTTGGGCCATCCTAGGGTAATCTTCTAATAAGTCTTCTCAGTTCAGTTCAGCTCAGTTGCTCAGTCATGTCCGACTCTTTGCGACCCCATGAATTGCAGCACACCAGGCCTCCCTGTTCATCACCATCTCTCAGAGTTCACTCAGACTCACATCCATCGAGTCCGTGATGCCATCCAGCAGTCTCATCCTCGGTCGTCCCCTTCTCCTCCTGCCCCTAATCNGTCCCTTGGACTGCAAGGAGATCCAACCAGTCCATCCTAAAAGAGATCAGTCCTGTGTGTTCATTGGAAGGACTGATGCTGAAGCTGAAGCTCCAATATTTTGGCCATCTCATGTGAAAGGTTGACTCATTGGAAAAGGCCCTGATGCTGGGAAGGATTGGGGGCAGGAAGCGGAGGAAACGACAGAGGATGAGATGGCTGGATGGCATCACCAACTCAATGGACATGAGTTTGGGTAAACTCCGGGAGTTGGTGATGGACAGGGAGGCCTGGCGTGCTGCCATTCATGGGGTCACAAAGAGTCGGACATGACTGAGCGATTGAACTGACCTGAAGGGATAGATGGTGGTGACTGAGAGGCAAAAAGCAAAGCTCTACCCCAAGGTAAAGCTTTACCCCACCATCTACTGGGGAGAACCCAGGTGTCAAACAGAGCGCGAGGGTGAGCGTGAGGTGCCCCAAGCAGAGAGACCCCTGAACCTGAGAGTTAGGAAAGTTTTCCTGGAGAAGATACTTGAAGCTTAAGAGAAGCAGGCAGAGGAAATAGTATTTTAAAAAACACAGGTAAAGATTTACAACAAGATTTACAACAAAGCTTGAGTCAACAGATCTGGGTTTCCTGTAATGCCTCTATGCCTTCCAGCTGTGCTGGCTGTGGGTCCTTAGCACTCCCAAATTCACCTTCTCTGTAAAGTGGGTGATCTCAGCCTCAAGGAGGTGTGAGTGCTCGCGCCAAGATGGTGCGTGGAAATGCTCGGGCGGCCCCTGACACAAGCTCCGCACCTGGGGGGCTGCAGGGCAGGAGCGGCACACGGGCCATCCTCTGGGCAAAGGGCCGCCCCGCTGCACAGGACTCAGGGTAGTGGAGGCCAGGTTGGTGCCTGGAGTGATCGACGTCATGGGAAGAAAGGCGCACAGGCAGAGCTGGTAGGCGGCAGACAGGAAAGGAGACTCGGGAACGGAAGAACCTGGACGGTTACATGGTGAAAATAAGCGAGCCATGAGCCCATTGCCTGAACAAGGATGCCGGGAAAACAGAAGAAGGTTCTGTGCATTTTGGTCCAAAACCCAAACCAGAGGCACCAAGGAAACCACTATTCCAGCTGCTTCCAATTTCAACTGTCCTGCACCTTTATTTTCGGTGCCAATTACCCCACTGAATGGCAGTTCTTCTCAGAGCTGTAGATAATACGCCAGAAGTGGAAGAATTAGACTTTGAAGACGAAAGATTTAATTAATTTTTAAGATTCCCAAATGGGCTTTTAAAAATGAAATGGCTCAAGAGTACATTTACATCACAGTCAGATTTCAAAAAAAAAAAAAGGATTATAGCGGGTGCTTGCCTGTCTGCAGCTCACTGTTTGGAATCAGGCTTAGCCTCGCCATCCAAGAACTGTAAAATTCACTATTAGCTGCTTTGGTCACTTTCTTAAAAATGAAAATGTCCAGTAACACTGTGAGAACAAGGATACATGGATGTATATATATAAATATAGAATTGGTACAGGATGGCCAGTTGGTTGGATGGCATCACTGACTCAACGGACGTGCGTTTGAGCAAGCTCTGGGAGATGGTGGAGGACAGGGAAGCCTGGTTGCTACAGTTCATGGGGTTGCACAGAGTCAGATGTTAGTATCAGGTTAACATGAGCCAGCCATCAGCTTCTCCCGCATGGATCGGGGACACTAACTGTCCTACTCCAGAGAGCTGCTCTGAGGAGTAACAGCATGCGGTGCCTATGAGCGACAATGACAGTAAAACTAGGAGAAGGGAGTGGCAGCCCGCTCCAGCACTCTCGCCTGCAGAATCCCACGGGCAGAGGAGCCTGGTGGGCTACAGTCCGTGGGACTGGGGAGAGTCGGGCACGACTGAGCGACCTCACGTTCACTTCTGTCAGTCCTGCCTCGGAAGCGTCTCCTGGATCCAGCGTGTTTGGCTTGGGTCCCTGGGGGAAGGGGTGGTCCAGAGAGCTCGGTAGGGCATCCCAGGCCAGTACGTCACTCTCATACTAAGACAGTGTTTGTCTTTTCCATCCTCACTCCCTCCCAAGTGTAGCCTTCCAGAGGTAGCGTGGCAGGAGGTATTGCAGCAGATCAAATGAGAAGTGGACAAGGATTCTACTGATTCCTAATAACCCAGGCATTGAAGAGATTTATGAAAATATAAAATAAGGTCACTTGTCACTAAATTTTGCTTTCTTTGGGAAAACACAGCCATTACTTTTCATAAAAATTAACTTACTAGGGACTTCCCCGGTGGTCCAGTGGCCAAGACCCAATGGGGGAGTGGGGGGTAACGAGTTCCGTCTTGGGTCAGGAAACTAGATCCCATGTAGGACAACTAAGATCCGGAACAGAGGAAGGAAGAGAGGGCTTTTTAAAAAAATTTAACTCTGTAATGGATTTATTGTTGTTCATTTGAAATCTGTTAGAAAGAAAGTGAAAGTGAAGTCGCTCGGTCGTGTGCAACTCTTGGCGACCCGTGGACTGTACCCCGCCAGGCTCCTCTGTCCATGGGATTCCCCAGGCAAGAGTACTGGAGTGGGTTGCCATTTCCTTCTCCAGGGGATCTTCCCGACCCCAGGACTGAACCAGGTCTTCTGCATTACAAGAGATGCTTTATAACGATCTAATTGGGGGGGAGGGGTGCTTAATTTCGAACTTGATAAATTGTGATCACTAAAATCCACATAAGCAAAAATCATTAAGGGTCTCTGTAAGTATGACCAGGTAAAGGGGGCCGAGCCCCACCGTGTTGAGCCCTGCCTCCACCCTCGGTCCATGCGGTCACCACCTCCCCAGCTCACCCCATCCGAGGTCCACTCTGATCCCCTCATCCCCACCCTCCGGAAACATCTAAGGAGCCACTTTGAACGAGACATGGTGTCAGGCCAAGGAAAGGCAAACAGCCACAGTCTCTCCCTCCTGGATCTCACACAAGGAATAGTACAGGCTAAGCAAGTCAGACAAATAAAAGCGCTGCAGACTGGGACACGTGTCCCCACCCCACCAGCGCAGTCCCTGGCCACAGCCTCCCTCTTCCTATCCCTTGTCCTCAATGGCCTCCATTCTCTGGTGTCCACTCCTTCTGTAACTTCCTTTCACGGCACACTAACCTCCACGCCTCCTTTTGGGCAGTAATGGAAAAAAAAAAAAACAGGAAATAAGCCTCCGCCGAAAAACTCGGCTGCAGATATGCGGAGGGCAGCCTGGAGTGTCCGGGCCCTCCTAGGAAGAGATGGTGCTGGCCCCGTTCCACTGGAGCACTGTGCCCTCTCCACCCTCTAGATGAAGGTATTTTTTAAACTGAGGTATATTTGATTTTCAAGGTTGTGTTAGTTTCAGGTGGACAGCAAAGTGATTCAGTTATAGATACATACACAAGTATTTTTTTTTCAGATTCTTTTCCATTATCAGTTCAGTTCAGTCATTCAGTCGTGTCCGACTCTTTGCAACCCCATGAACCGCAGTGCCAGGCCTCCCTGTCCATCACTAACTCCCGGAGTTTACCCAACTCATGTCCAGTGAGTCAGTGATGCCATTTAACCATCTCATCCTCTGTCGTCCCCTTCTCCTCCTGCCCTCAATCTTTCCCAGCATCAGTCTTTTCAAATGAGTCAGCTCTTCGTATTAGGTGGCCAAAGTATTGGAACTTCAGCTTCAGCATCAGTCCTTCCAATGAACACCCAGGGCTGATCTCCTTCAGAATGGACTGGTTGGATCTCCTTGCAGTCCAAGGGACTCTCAAGAGTCTTCTCCAGCACCACAGTTCAAAAGCATCAATTCTTTGGTGCTCAGCTTTCTTCACAGTCCAACTGTCACATCCATACATGATCACGGGAAAAACCATAGCCTTGACTAGATGGACCTTTGTTGACAAAGTAATGTCTCTGCTTTTGAATATGCTATCTAGGTTGATCATAACTTTCCTTCCAAGGAGTAAGCATCTTTTAATTTCATGGCTGCAGTCACTGTCTGCAGTGATTTTGGAGCCCAAGAAAATAAAGTCTGACACTGTTTCCACTGTTTCCCCATCTATTTGCCATGAAGTGATGGGACCAGATGCCATGATCTTAGTTTTCTCTTTTTTTACATTTTTAAAATACTTTTACTTTGTACTGGGGTATAGCAGATTAACAAACATTATTGTGATAGTTTCAGGTGAACAGCAAAGGGATTCAGCCATACATATACATGTATTCATTCTACCCCCAAACCCCACTCCCACCCAGACTGCCATATGACATTGAGCAGAGTTCCATGTGCTATATAATAGGTCCTTGTTGGTTATCCTTTTTTTTTCTTTTTTAAAAAATTTATTTATTTTAATTGGAGGCTAATTACTTTACAATATTGTAGTGGTTTTGCCATACATTGACATGACATGAATCCACTATGGCCATACATGTGTTCCCCATCCTGAACCCCCTCCTCCCACCTCCCTCCCCATCCCATCCCTCTGGGTCATCCCAGTGCACCAGCCCCGAGCACCCTGTCTCATGCATCAAACCTGGACTCGTGATCTGTTTCACATATGATAATATACATATTTCAATGCCGTTCTCCCCAATCATCCCACCCTCGCCTTCTCCCACAGAGTCCAAAAGACTGTTCTATACATCTGTGTCTCTTTTGCTGTCTCGCATACAGGGTTATGATCTTAGTTTGCTGAATGTTGAGCTTTAAGCCAACTTTTTCACCCTCCTTTTTCACTTTCATCAAGAGGCTTTTTAGTTCCTCTTCACTTTCTGCTATAAGGGTGATGACATCTGCATATCCGAGGTTATTGATATTTCTCCTGCAGTCTTGATTCCAGCTTGTACTTCTTCTAGCCCAGCATTTATCATGATGTACTCGGCATATAAGTTAAATAAACAGGGTGACAATATAGATTATTACAAAACATTGAGTACAGTTCCCTGGGATATACAGTAGGTTCTTATTACTTACCTACTTTATATATAGTAATTTATGTCTATTAACCCCAAACTCCTAATTTACCCCTCCTTCAATTTCCACTTTGGTAACCAGTCCATCCTAAAGAAAATTAGTCCTGGGTGTTTGAAGGACTAATGTTGAAGCTGAAACTCCAATATTTTGGCCACCTGATGCGAAGGGCTGGCTCATTTGAAAAGACCCTGATGCTGGGAAAGATTGAAGGCAGGAGGAGAAGGGGACGACAGAGGATGAGATGGTTGGATGGCATCACTGACTGAATGGACATGAGTTTGGGTAAACTCTGGGAGTTGGTGATGGACAAGGAGGCCTGGCGTGCTGCGGTTCATGGGGTCGCAGAGTCAGACACGACTGAGCAACTGGACTGAATTGAACCATACGTAGTTTGTTTTCTCGCTCTGTGGTGCATCTGTTTTGTATGTAAACTTATTTGTGTCTTTTCTTTATCCCGCTTGTGGGGAGTGTTACACACTATCTGTCCTTGTTTGGCTTATTCACTTAGTACGCTAATCCCTAAGCAGCACCCATGCGGCTGCGAATGGCTGCTTTCATTCTTTTTAATGGCTGAGTTCTATTTCATTGTATGTGTCTCCCACATCTTCTTTACCCATTCATCTGTTGATGGATATTTAGGTTGCCTCCAGCAGGTGTTTATTTGACTTTGAAATTTTAAGGGAACATTAGGCTGTTTAGACTCTGGCTCCCTCCCGCCTGGGTGTGAATCTCAACTTTACCCCTTACAAGCTGTGTGAGCTTGGTCAAGTTCCTTCACTCTCTCTCTCTCTCCCTTCGTTTTCTCATCTGTAAAATTGGAGCAACTACAGAATCTTTCTGAGTGGGTTGTTCCTAAGATTAAATTAGCTAATAAAAGAAAAATTATTTAAGACATTACTTGCCATGCAGTAATGACAATTTATCATCATCATCATTAGGACAATGTCCTCCCCAAAAAGAAAACAAAATTTTACACACACAAATATGTATTTGCCTCTGTCCTGAATTCCACCAAAAACTGTAATCTGTACATTTACTAGACACACAGTTATACACTGGTTACCTTCAACTTTGATAACATCCTCTCATATATATTTTAAATATCTTTCCTTTTTATTTTGCCTTAAGTATAGATATGAAGTTATTCAAAGTAGGGACAAGAAGAAGATCTTCAAAATTCCTGATGACCCTCTGTATTTTTTTTTTTAATTACTATATATACTTGGTAACTCAAGAATTTTTGCTTTGGTTTGAAATTTTTAATTCAAGATAACATAAATTCACCCGTTCTTTTTTTTATAATTTATTTACTTTTTAATTGAAGGATAACTGCTTTACAGAATTGTGTTGGTTTCTGCCAAGCATCAACACGAGTCAGCCATGGTCCACCCATTATTATTGTAGGCGATTCAAACACAACACAAGCCTACAGAAAAAAAAAAAAAGGCTGTTCCCTCTGTTCCTCCCCTTTGCCCTATCCCCACCCCAGAGTTAGTAGCATCCTCATCGAGGGGGACATGCCATACACTTTCTGTGTCCCCACATGTAGAGAGTTTAGCTTTTTTCCTATACACNAAAAAAAAAAAAGGCTGTTCCCTCTGTTCCTCCCCTTTGCCCTATCCCCACCCCAGAGTTAGTAGCATCCTCATCGAGGGGGACATGCCATACACTTTCTGTGTCCCCACATGTAGAGAGTTTAGCTTTTTTCCTATACACAAAATTATCTGCATACTGATCTTTCAACTTGCTTTTTCCACTTAATATATCACTAACAGCTTTTCATATCAGGACCTGATGTGGTGGTAGATACTGCTCTAACTAAACCCTTTGATTCATAGACATCTGTTTCCAGTTGTTGGTATTGTAAGCAAATGCTGCAGTGAACACCCTTGTACAAGGTTATGTACACGTGCATCTCTATGATCTACATCTTACTCATTTGCATGCTCCTTACTGCTAAAAAGGCTTTTTTATAGCCAAAAAATATTTTCTAAGTTGAATCCAAATCTAAAAGATGCCAGTTGTGATCTTAGATAAGTTGGGGGAAATCAACTGAATGTCAGGAAATTCATCAGTGAATTAAGCGGAAATGCTAATCTGGAGAGGGTAAACCAGATGGGGCTGTGTAATGCAGGATCCAAAGGTTTCTGGAGACACTTAACGTTTGAATCAGAAGATGCAGCATGAGCTTTCCTGGCAGCAGAAATTGAAAGCAAAGTGATGTTAAATTGATTTTTTTCCCCCAAACAATTACTCCCACCAAATCATCCTTCATCATTCTATTTTTAAGTAGCAACAAGAATGTTGTACACATTTCCCATAAGCGAATGTTATTTATTGAAGTTTTTATGTATGCACGTGCCTGTGTGCTAAGTCGCTTCAGTCGTGTCCAACTCTGTGGGACCCCATGGACTGTAGCCCGCCAGGCTCCTCTGTCCATGGGGATTCTCCAGGCAAGAAGACTGGAGTGGGTCGCCATGCCCTCCTCCACGGGAATCTTCCCTGCCCAGGGATCGAACCAGCTGCCTCCTGGGTTTCCTACCTTAGCAGGCGAGCTCCTTACCACTCGTGCCACCTGAGAGTCCTTATTTATGCACATTTTCCTTTTGAATAAACAGTTTCATACTTTTCCTATCTCTTCATTGCTAATGTTACTAGAAGCGTGCTGAGAGCCTTGCCCTGTCCTCCACACTGGCCAAATTAGAAAAAGGGACGAAGTCAGCCACACATGTTATTCCCCACGGGAAAACACACGCCCACGAAAAGTCTATCCAGAGGCGTATAGAAGAGACCCAGGCAAACGAGGCCCTTCCACTCCCAAACTCTATAAAGAGATGTTTGGTGGAGACATCACCCTAATGGGAATTCCTTCCAAGAGTCAGTAAGGCCAGGGCATGAACCAAAGGCAGTACTCTGAGGATGCACAGTAAATCCTGGAAGGATGGTGTCGGGGAGGGGCAATGGGCGGGAAACTCAAGAGAAATCCAGTTAACAGCCAATCAGGATTTTAATACAAAGGCGGAACTACTGCCTTCTTTCACTGTTACACTTTTTCTGTGGTTAAGCCATCTGGCACTTGGTTCTTGTTACCATCCTCCCCACAGTGACTGCCTCTGCTCCCGCCTAGAGGTCCCAGGTGCCATCCGTGCCCCGGGACCTGCTCCACCCCTTTCACTTCACGCAGTTAGGCGTCCAGTCACGACGGCCTCCTGTTCTCAAGATCTTCCCTTCCGTTAAGACTGTGGCCCTCGCAGTGGCCAGCCTCAGGCACCTCTAAGCCAGGCTCATCCAGTGCGATCGCAGCTGGACGCCTTCAGTGTCTCTCCTGTCTGAAGTCTGGGTCTTTGCTGGGCACCTGGAGCAAACTCCTCTGTGTCAAAATCTTGTTGTTCAGTCTCAGTGGTCCAATTCTTTGTGACCCCATGGACTGCGGCAAACCAGACTGCCCTGTCCATCACCAACTCCCGGAGTTTACCCAAACTCATGTCCATTGAGTTGGTGATGCCATCCAGCCATCTCATTCTCCGTCGTCCCCTTCTCCTCCTGCCCTCACTCTTTCCCAGCATCAGGGTCTTTTCAAATGAGTCAACTCTTCGCATCAGATGGCCAAAGTATTGGAGTTTCAGCTTCAACATCAGTCCTTACAATGAGCATTCAGGACTGATCTTCTTTAGGATGGACTGGTTGGATCTCCTTGCGGTCCAAGGGACCCTCAAGAGTCTTCTCCAACACCACAGTTCAAAAGCATCAATTCTTCAGTGCTCAGCTTTCTTCACAGTCCAACCCTCACATCTATACATGACCACTGGGAAAACCATAGCCTTGACTAGACGGACCTTTGTTGGCAAAGAAATGTCTCTGCTTTTTAATATGCTCTCTAGGTTGGTCATAGCTTTCCTTCCAAGGAGTAAGTGTCTTTTAATGTCATGGTTGCAGTCACCATCTGCAGTGATTTTTTGGAGCCCAAAGAAATAAAGTCTGACACTGTTTCCCCTGCTTCCCCATCTCTTTGCCATGAAGTGATGGGACCGGATGCCACGATCTTCGTTTTCTGAAAGTCACTCAGTCATGTCTGACTCTTTGCACCCCCATGGGCTGTACAGTCCATGGAATTCTCCAGGCCAGAATCCTGAAGTGGGTAGCCTTTCCCTTCTCCAGGGGATCTTCCCAACCCAGGGATTGAACCCAGGTCTCCTGCATTGCAGGCGGGTTCTTTACCAGCTGAGCCACAGGGAAGCCCAAGAAGACTGGAGTGGGGAGCTTGTCCCTTCTCCAGGGGATCTTCCCAACCCAGAAATCAAATCGGGGTCTCTGCACTGCAGGTGGGTTCTTTACCAGCTGAGCTACAAGGGAAGCCCATGTCCCTGAGCTGCTCAAACTCACGTCCGTTGAGTTGGTGACACCATCCAACCATCTCATCCTCTGTTGCCCCCTTCTCCTCCTGCCCTCAATCTTTCCCTGAATCAGAGCTGGAATCTTAGTCAAGTGTAAACTCATTGCTACTAAACCTTGGCTCCTTTTCCTTGTCCCGCAGTTGTTACGATAAGGACACTCANTCCATCACCAACTCCCGGAGTTTACCCAAACTCATGTCCATTGAGTTGGTGATGCCATCCAGCCATCTCATTCTCCGTCGTCCCCTTCTCCTCCTGCCCTCACTCTTTCCCAGCATCAGGGTCTTTTCAAATGAGTCAACTCTTCGCATCAGATGGCCAAAGTATTGGAGTTTCAGCTTCAACATCAGTCCTTACAATGAGCATTCAGGACTGATCTTCTTTAGGATGGACTGGTTGGATCTCCTTGCAGTCCAAGGGACCCTCAAGAGTCTTCTCCAACACCACAGTTCAAAAGCATCAATTCTTCAGTGCTCAGCCTTCTTCACAGTCCAACCCTCACATCTATACATGACCACTGGGAAAACCATAGCCTTGACTAGACGGACCTTTGTTGGCAAAGAAATGTCTCTGCTTTTTAATATGCTCTCTAGGTTGGTCATAGCTTTCCTTCCAAGGAGTAAGTGTCTTTTAATGTCATGGTTGCAGTCACCATCTGCAGTGATTTTTTGGAGCCCAAAGAAATAAAGTCTGACACTGTTTCCCCTGCTTCCCCATCTCTTTGCCATGAAGTGATGGGACCGGATGCCACGATCTTCGTTTTCTGAAAGTCACTCAGTCATGTCTGACTCTTTGCACCCCCATGGGCTGTACAGTCCATGGAATTCTCCAGGCCAGAATCCTGAAGTGGGTAGCCTTTCCCTTCTCCAGGGGATCTTCCCAACCCAGGGATTGAACCCAGGTCTCCTGCATTGCAGGCGGGTTCTTTACCAGCTGAGCCACAGGGAAGCCCAAGAAGACTGGAGTGGGGAGCTTGTCCCTTCTCCAGGGGATCTTCCCAACCCAGAAATCAAATCGGGGTCTCTGCACTGCAGGTGGGTTCTTTACCAGCTGAGCTACAAGGGAAGCCCATGTCCCTGAGCTGCTCAAACTCACGTCCGTTGAGTTGGTGACACCATCCAACCATCTCATCCTCTGTTGCCCCCTTCTCCTCCTGCCCTCAATCTTTCCCTGAATCAGAGCTGGAATCTTAGTCAAGTGTAAACTCATTGCTACTAAACCTTGGCTCCTTTTCCTTGTCCCGCAGTTGTTACGATAAGGACACTCACCTAAGGCAACGCTGTGCCTGGGGTCGTGCTGGGGGTGCACTACGCACCCCAGCAGCCTGCAAGAGCAAGCTGGAATAGGGTCAAGTGTTCTGCATGCGGGGTATCATCCTGGGAGCCAGAAACCAGCCATGACGTGTGGTGTTTACACCTCAGAAATCATCAAAGAGGGCTCCAAGAATCCCAAGTGCCAACGCAGGGGACGTGGATTTGATCCCTGGTCCGGGAAGATCCCACAGGCCGCAGAGCAACTAAGCCCGTGCGCCACAGCTACTGGGCCTGTCCTCTGAAGCCCAGAAGCCGCAACTCCTGGCGCCCGAGCATCCTAGAGCCCGTGATCTGCAACAAGAGAAGCCAGCTCAACGAGAAGGCCATGCGCCACAGCTAGAGAGCAGTCCTCACCCACCACAAGCAGAGAGAAGCCTGCGCAAATACAAAGACACAGCACAGCCAAGAATAAATACACAAAAGTTTTAAAATAAAAAGAGCAAAGGAAGCCTTAAAAAAAGAAAAAAGAAATCATCAAAGACCACAAATCAGAAAGAAAAAAAAAAAGTACCCCAGGGAGTTCCCTCGCAATCCAGCCATCAGGACTTTCACTGCCTGAGGGCCTGGGTTCCACCCCTGGTCAGCAAACTAAGATGCCCCAAGCCTCATGGGGTGCCAAAAAAAAAAAAAAAAAGAAAGAAAGCATTCCAGAGAGTTATTTATTTAAAATTATCAGCAGATCACAGGTTATGTCTACGTCACTGAGACGACTCTCTGAACTTCTCACTGATAACTGCAGTGACCCTGGAAACGCATACGGGCCCTGGGGGAGTCGGCAATCCTTTTGAGGCTGTATTTTCAAAGAGCCAACCTGCTTCGGGTGAAATCAGCTAGAAGCCAGCGAGGAAGGGTGGGCTCTGGAGGGAGGTGCTGTAAAGCTCTGGAAGATTCCTGGGCGGCTCTTGCGCCTGCCCACAGAGCCCTCCTTTCGCACAGGTGACCAGGATCTTCGCCTCATGCCAGGCTGCGAACCCGCAGAAGGAACTCGATGTGCTTCCAAGCTAATTACGGAAGGCAGAGCGGGCCAGTCTCCAGACCAGCCCGGCCGGTTTCAGTTAGCCCCACAGGCTGGGCCAGAAGCCCTGGGCCTCCTAAACTGATACCTCACATGGTTTCGATGTTTCTGTTTCTGCTTCATTGAAGAAAAAAACCAACTTTTTATTTATTTCCTTGAGTGTGTCAGGCCCGAGCTGTGCCGTGTGGGATCTTTCGCTGTCATGCACGGACTTTCCAGTCGTGGCGTGGGGTCAGCAGTTGAAGCCTGCCGGCTCAGTAGCTCTGCGGCACGTGGGATCGCCGTTCCCCGACCAGGGATCAGAACGTCCACTGCTGCATTGGAAGGTGAATGCTCAACCACTGTACCACCAGCGAAGGACCTGGAGAAATTTTTTTTTACTTGTTTTAGGCAGGGAGAAAAAGAAACAAGAAACTACAGGAGGGACAGAGCGCCAGCTGGACTGGAACGCGGCATAAAGGCTTTGGCTGCCTCCGCTGAATTTCTGGGCTTTCCTGGTGGCTCAGCTGGTAAAGAATCCGCCTGCAGTGCGGGAGCCCCGGGTTCGATCCCTGGGTTGGGAAGATGCCCTGGAGACGGGAAAGGCTCCCCCCTCCAGTCTTCTGGCCTGGAAACTTCCATGGGCTGCATCGTCCATGCGGCTGCAAAGAGTCGGACACGACCGAGCGACTTTCACTTTCTGAACTTCTATCTCTTGCCTACATCCTTTTTTTTAATGTGCATTTATTTTTAATTGATTGATGATTGCTTTACAATATTGGTTTGATTTCTGTCATACATCAACATGAACAAGCCATAAGTATACATATGTCCCCTCCCTCTTGAAGCTCAGGGAACTCAAACTAGGGCTCTGTAATAACCTAAAGGGGTGGGATTGGACGGGGGCGGGGGGC
>SJYX01021955.1:99644-110760 GCA_006410675.1 Oreotragus oreotragus
TGTGTGCCCCACCGTGTCTGGGACCAGGGCCCATTCCTGACCCAGGCGGCCAGCGTGTCCAGGCGCCAAGGCTGCAAAGCCCTGGGGGGTCACCTGTCTGCCAGGGATTGGGTGTAGCTGCCCCGTCCCCAGCCAGGGCGGCGCTTTGGTTTGGCAGCTGGTCGGAGGGGGATTCAGCTGCTGGGAGAAGTGGACGTGGGCACTAACAGTCGGGGCACTGGAGGGTCTACCCCGCCTCCGGAGAACGACCTTAGATAGAGAAGGGAACTCATCAGGACAGGCTGACTACGCAAGGAAGCAACCATGCCCAGTGTGTCAGTGCCTTTCACGGCGTTTCCCTGCTGGTTGAGCAAGAGGCTCCATGTTTTCATTCTGTGCCGGACCCCGAGAATCATGCGGCCAGTCCTGCTGAGAACCGTCCCAGACACACAGTATGGCACGATGAGAGTTAGCTGTCATCATAATTATTCAACTCCGTGTGTTCTGCGTGGAGTCACGTGTCTCGCAGGCCTTTTTCCTGTCCTGGCATAGGAAGGTTAGAAAGAGAGGAGGAAAGAGCGCTGTCGTGTCCAACTCTTGCGATCCCGTGCACTGTAGGCTGAGAGGCTCCTCTGTCCTTGGGGTTCTCCAGGCAAGAAGACTGGAGTGGGTTGCCATGTCCTCCTCCAGGGCATCTTCCGGGCCCAGGGATCGAACCCAGGCCTCCCACATTGCAGGTAGATGCTTTTACCAACTGAGCTACGCGGGAAGCCCTGAAAGGTTAGGGGCCACGTCTATTCAGGGTCCCCTGGGGGTCTCATACAGCCCCCTCCCACTGATACGGATGCCTCCCCAGTGACAAAAGATGACACCCATCATGGAGATGAGTTTTCTCATTGATTCTGACAGGTTAGACCACCACGTCCTGTCAAAGCAGGCAAGCACTAAAGCCCTATTATGTCTACGAAGGAAGTAGGGAAGGGTCGTCTGTCTACCTGGATCTGGAAAGACCCACGACCCAAGAGCCCTTTAAAAGGAAACTAGTCTCCAAGTGAGACACTGTGCACAGGATGAGACTCAGCTGCACGCTGCTCCTTGGCCTTGACCGTCTCCCAGCCTCAGCTCTCATTAGAAATGGGAAGGGAAAATGCGCTATTAGAGTGGGATTTCTGACTTCATTGTGACACCGGGGTTGTGAGCTGTAGGTGTTGTTTCCCCCAACCCTGTCACAAACTCGGTGTGTATGTGAACCACCAGGTCACAAAGGACAAGAACACTTCTGGAAATTAAAACGTTGGTCCCTTAGGATGTATTTCTCTATTTCTCTGATTTTTTAATAATTGGGTTTATGTCATTCTTCCAGTGTAAACATTCCCTTTAAAAGCTTTAAGTCTTTAGATGTTCCCCAGTATTTATTTATCCGAGAGTTTCAGTTGAAGTTCCTTGTGGCGATTTTATTTTGATTTAGTCTCCTTTGCCAATCCTGTAATAGTACAGCTGCCGTTTTTCTAAACATTCATGGTGAGAAGGGTAATTTACTGAAAAATATCAAGGGTTTTAGAGACAAGCTGAGCTTTTCCACGGATTAGGAACTTGATGAATGTGTCAGGAAAGTAGAGATAAACACATCTGCTTGTAGCAGGGAGGGTAAGGGTCAGCTGCAAGGGAGTAAGCACCCCCAACAGTAGATAGAGGTTCATTTCTCTCTCAGGTAGAAGGCCAGGTAGGTGGATAAGGCAGGTGTGGCGTTTGGGACATGGACTTCTACCAGTTTCTCTGCTGAGCATCACCAAGTTGGCCTCGTGTGCCCACGCCGGCTGCTTCAGCTCCTGCCTTCTCCTCTGCCAGCTGGTTAGAAGCAAGGAAGTTTCTAGAAGCTGCATACACTAGCTGTAAGAGGAGCTGAGCTGGGAATGCCCTGGTGTCAGGACTCTGTGCTTTCACTGCTCAGGGTATGGGTTCAGTCCCTGGTCAGGGAGCTAAGACCCAGCAAGCCACGTGGTGTGGCTTTAAAAAAAAAGAGAGAGAGAGAGAAGCTAAGCAATGTAGTTTCACAACCTCATGTCAGGCAGAAAGTCAGGGATAGTGTTGCTAAAGAAGAGAGGGGTGGGGTGGGGTGGGAAGGATGAATTAGGAGTTTGGATTTGAGTCTCTTTTAGTTTCTTTTATGTTTTTCCTACATACGACTATATATAAAATAGATAAACAACAAGGCCCTACTCTATAGCACACAGAAGTATAATCAACATCTTGTAATAACCTATAGTGGAAAAGAATCTGAAAAAGAATAAACATATGTAAATATGTGTAACTGAACACTGCTGTACCACTGGAACTAACACAATTTTGTAAATCAACTATACTCAACAAAAAGTTGTTTTGAAAAAAAGAAAAAGGATAGGAATGCAGATATTGGGAAGAACTCATTAAGATTATATCTGTAAAATGCCACTGCAGTGCTCTATACAAAGAGAGTTGTAGAACAGTGACCTTTATTCTCATCACTGTATGTATTTCTCCTGACCGTAAACACACCATGAAATTCTGACAAGAAGTCAGCTGTCATTCTTACGTTTGTACCTTTCGACATACCGTGTCGTCGTCTCTCACAGTTTTTCAAATTTCTCTTTTATGCTAGTTCTTTCTTTTTTTGAAGAGGGCTGGATAGTGGCACTGTTCTGGGTCTTAGCTGTGGCATGTGGGATCTAGTTGCCTGACCAGGGATCAAACCTGGGCCCCCACATTGAGAGCGCAGAGTCCCAGTCACTGGACCAGGGAACTCCATCTTTTCCACTAGTCGTATGCATCTGTATTACCAGGGGCCCCAGCGCTTCAGGCTTCCCAGCTGGCTCGGTGGTAAAGAATCCACCCGCCAGTGCCGGAGACACAGGATACGCAGGTCCGATCCCTGGGTCGGGAAGATCCCCTGGAGGAGGGCACGGCAACCCACTGCAGTGTTCTTGCCTGGAGAGTCCCACGGACAGAGGAGCCTGGGGGGCCGCAGTCCACGGGGCCGCGAAGAGTCGGACACGACCAAGCGCGCACACACGCTCTGTTCTTCAGCAGCGCCCAGATTCATGTGAATTTTTTTTGTTTCTTTGGCTTGGGGTTCATCGTGCTTCTTGGATCTGTGGGATTAGAGTTTTCATCAAATTCAGAAAATTGGGGGCCATTATTTCTTCAGATCTTTTGCTGCCCCTTCCTCTCTTCCCTCTGTTTGGGAACTCCCCTTCCAGGTACATTAGGCCACCTGAAGCTGTCCCGGCTGTTGACGCTCCCTTCCTTACTCTTTGGGTCTCCCTTGGGTTGTTCCTGCTGCCTTCGCGCTCGCTCATCTTTCCTGCGGTAGCGTCTGCACTGTTGGTTCTTTCCACTGTGCTTTGCGTCACGGTGTTGCAGCTTGCGTCTCTCCACCGTTGACTCTTTGAACTTCTTTTCTGCCGCTCCTCACAGTGCTTTTGCTGTCCTCAGCCTTCGGGCGCTTATAGAATTCTGTCGCAGTAGCCGTTTTTAAGCTGCTTGTCTACCGGCATCCCTGTGGTCACGGCCGGTGATCTTCCCTCACTCCTGGCCATTTTATCCTGTTCTTTGCATGCCTGGTAATTTATTATAGGCTAAACATTTTGGAGTTTACCTTCTTCCTGCTGGATGTTCTGGGACACAGGTCAGTTACTGGGGAATGGTTTGACCCTCCCCAGGGCTTTATCAGATAGGACGGGAGCAGCCCGTAGCCTCGGGCAGACTTTTCTCTGTTTCTGAGGCAGCCTCTGGCTTCTCTATCTGATGCCCTGCGGGCACGAGGTTTTTCTCCACGGCTGGAGGGAACGCCGCCTATTCCTGGGCCAGAATTCCTCTGCCTGCTCTTTTCAGGGAGCCCTCCCCTCGGCCTCGGGCAGTTGTCTCACCCATGAGCTCTGGTCAGGGAGGGACTCTGAAGATCCCTGCAAGTCCAGCTCTGGGGTCGGTTCCCCCGGCCCACACACACACACCCCCCGCCCCCAGCACTCTGTCGAAACTCTGTCCTGGCATCTCTGGACTCCCAGCTCTCTACATCCTCAGGGTCCAGAGAGAGACCCCCGAATTCCCCAGCCCCTGGGTGCAGCAGCGCTCACAACAGGCTCTCTGGACGCCCGGACACCAGCCCCACTTGCCTGCATCCTGGAGATCGCTTCCCAGAGCCCTCCTGACACGACAGCAGGCACTCTGGGCTTCATGCTTGCAGCAGCCCCCCCAGGCCCCCCCGGTGCACCCCTTCTGTGCCCACCTGTGCACTCGCCTCCCAGGGTCTCTTCTCCTTGCCTGGAGGCTGTGACTAGACCTGGCCCAGGCGCTCCCAGGACTTCTTGCCGTCCAGCGGGTTACAGCCACACCTTCTTCAGCGAGGTGCGAGGCCGTCTTCCAAGTTGGTCCTTTAGGGCAGGGTACCCCTCCGGCTGAGGACTGTACCGCCTGTCAGATCAGCGGCAGCACTGAAGTGCAGGATAAGTAAGAGATGCTCGAGTTCTCCCAAAACCACCCCCCCACCCCTGGCGCCTGGGAAAACTGTCTTCCATGAAATCAGTCCTTGATGCCACAAAAGGTTGGGGACCGCTGCTTTCAGACTTCTAGAACTTTCTTCCCATCCTGACAATTTACTCACCTATCTTGACTTATCCTTTACGTGAACCTTTCCCCGCTGAAGTTATTGTGTGGTTCCTGGCTCCTGGATGGACCTAGATTGCTAGAGACACTAATGTTTTTCGTAAGTCATTCTTGAACCTGGCATCATTGCTGAATTTCTCATTAGTTCCAACAGCTTGTTGATTTTGCTGGCTTTCTAATAGGTGACTGCATCATCTCAAATAGTGACAATCCTGGCACTCCTTTCTCTTCTGATAACTCTTTCATCCAGTTCCACTTCTGCTGTGCTGGCCAGGGTCTCCAGTACTATGTCCAGTGCTGGAGGCGATGGACAGCTTGGACCCCTGTCATGTTCCCTCGAAGGAGTACGCCTAGAGAGTTCCCTGGCAGTCCAGTGGTTAGGACTCCGTGCTTTCGCTGCTGGGGGCCCAGGTTCAACCCCTGGTCAGGGAACTATGATCCTACAAACTGTACAGCAGCAAAAAGAAAAAAAAAGTAAAAGTTATCTATCACCTAGGATATCTGCTACAGATTTTTGGTACCAGGTTAAGGAAGTTTCTTCCTATTCCTAATATTTTAAAATCACAAATGGATGTTAAATTTTTTCACATGCTTTTTCTGGAGCTTTTGAGAGAATCCTGAGGACTTTCTCCTTTAGACTACTGCAAACTTATTGACAGATATTCACCTAATTGAGAGAAGGACAAGGGGTACAATAAAGTGTGGAGGAGATCCCAGTTAATATTTTAAAATATTGTCTTCTAATCCATAGCAGTACTATCTAGAAAGTGTTATCCTATCCAAAAAGAAAGAGGTTCTGGGAAACTCCCTGGCGTTCCAGTGGTTGGGACCCTGAACTTTCATTGCCAAAGGCTCAGGTTCAATCCCTGGTCCAGGAACTAAGACCCTGCAAGGTATGCCACACAGCCAAATTAAAAAAAAAAAAAAGTTCTGCTTTATTTAGGATCTACACCTGCTTTAAGATTTGACTCTTCATTATAAAATATCAACTGCAAATAGTCTTTATTTCAAAACAGTCTCAACCATAACAGAATAGTATTATAGGTAACACTTTGAAGTTAAGATGATCTTTTTTCTGGAATAATACTCAACAATTTTGGAAGTTTTCTTTTTTAATCGAAAAGTCATGATTACAAAAGTAAGGCATGCTTACTGCATAAAAACTGAGGCAGTTGTCAAGGTACAAAGTAAAAACGGAAAGTCTCCAACCTCCTCTTTCTTCTCTCATTCCAGTTACCAAGGCTGGTTTATAATTCAGGACTTGGGGAAACCTTTTTTACTATGCCAGTTTAACAGTATTACCCATCAATTTTCTGAAAACCAAAAAGATATTATAGCAAAGAATATATATCTGACGAAAGTCAGGAAAGCTCCACATGGTAATCCTTTCTTACAAATGCTAAAGTATCATCATCTCCGTTGAGCTCATATTCTTCTATGATAGCAATAGCCCAGAAGACGACAAGGAGGAGAAGATTACTTTTTTCAGTCCCACGAAAACCTGAAGAAACAGATGGTACCCTGCGTTGAAAAGTGACAGCGTTCCCCAGAGGGGGAGCAGAGGCGTGCCTAGAGCGAAGGGGTAAACTGCGGGGAGTTCAGCAGTCCCCGGAGCCCTCCTGTATCAGCCCTCCACGGAATGAGTTCACTGTTCTGTTTGAACTATCATGATGTCTCCAGACTGTACACCGACTCCAAGTCTGCATTTATGAAGAACACTTTCAAAGCCAACAGTAAATAACTTAGGATTGGTTGACACTTTGGGCTTACCCCTGCTGCTGTAAACACTGCTGTAAGAACAAAGCCAAGATCTGCCAGTGAAGGTCCTGGAAAGTGTCAGCCCCATTATAGACACTCAAATAAATGTTAAACCACAGCAGCAGCAACAGACAAGGGCCCGTGGGCCTTTGCTCCACAGCCTTTAACTGATGACGGAACAGCAGAGCTTTGAGCAGGGGCGTGAGGCAAAGGGTTTGGGAGGCATGCTGGAGCTCCCGTCAGTCTTCATGGCCCAGCTCCCTTCCTGGCGTGTTCAAAAAGAGGATCGGAAAACACTTGGAAAGAACGCCAAAAATATAGGAGCATGTTTGAAAGGCTCCCAGGTTGTGGTGGAGGATCCACAACATCAGGGGTTTCTTAGGGGTGTGTGTGTGTGTGTGTGTGTGTGTGTGTGTGTTTAACTTGGAATTCCTTGGTGGTCCAGTGGTTAGATCTCTGCACTTTCACTGAGGGCCAAGGTTCAATCCCTGGTCAGAAAACTAAGACCCTGCATGCTGCAAGGTGCAGCGAAATATATATATATTTGTGAGAGCCCTGGTTTAGACCAGCCCCAGACAACTGGAGCCCAAGCCGCCACCTGAGCAACTCTGAGCAGAGCCACCCTGCTGAGCCCAGTCCACCCACCAGCCATGCAAGATGCAGCTGTGCTGGTTTACAAGGGATGCTGCTGCCAGCAAACTGGGCGCTTATACAACAGAAATGTCTTGTCTTGTAGCAGTTCTGGGAACGAGGGGTCTGAACCAAGACGTCAGCAGCACAAACCCTCCTGAGGCTGTGCGCGAGCACCTGCTCCGGCCGTCCCTCCTGGGCCTACAGATGACTGTCTTCTCACTCTGGCTCTCCACCCTTCTGCATAGCTCTGTGTCCCAGCGTCCCCTTTTTAACAGGACACCGGTTGTATTGGATGGGGGCCCGCTTTAATGACCTCGGTGTAGCTCGATTACCTCTATTAAGGCCTTATTTCCAAACCAGGTCACATTCTGAGGTACTGAGGCTGAGGACTCCAGAACAGGAGTATGCTGCTGCTGCTGCAGCTGCTAAGTCACTTAAATCTGAGGGACGCATAATGATGATAAATTGCTCTCTGAAGTTCTCCAGTTTTGAGGCGGTTTGCTGTACTCAAAAGGTAACCAGAACAGGTGGCTCTGGAGCTGGAAGGACACACTTCAGGAGACGTTAAAAAATCCCTAAAACGGGTGGGATGGGAAGGGAGGCGGGAGGGATGTTCAAGTGGGAAGGAACCTGGGTTTGTAAACCTATGGCTGATTCATTTTGGTTTGGTAGAAGCCAAAACAATATTGTAAAGCAATTATCCTTCAATTAAAAATAAATAAAATTTTTTTTTAAAAATCCCCAAAATGTGGTCATTGTGTCGGAGGTGAAGAACTACAGATTTCCTACCCAGCCTTCATCCTTCTTTCTCATTGCTATACCACTGCTGGCTTCAAGGCCTCATTTTTGGACTTCTCTCGTGGTACAGTGGATAGGAATCTGCCTGCCAGTGAAGGGGACACGGGTTTGATGCCTGGTCCAGGAAAATTCCACACGCCTCGGAGCAACTGTGCCCCTGCACCACGACTACTGGCCTGCACTCGAGGGCCTGCAAGCTGCAGCTGCTGAAGCCACAGTCTCTGCAGCCCGAGCTCTGCAACAGAGGACGCCACCGCAACGAAGAGGCCCGAGCTCTGCAAGGAAGAGTGGCCGCTGCTCGATACAGCTAGAGGAAGCCTGCGTGCGCAAGGGAGGCCCAGCGCAGCCAAAATCAGTCCCCGTTTTAAAAGAGACCTTGGACTTCCCGGGTGGCTCAGTGGATGACAATGCGCCTGCCAGTGCAGGGGACTCGGGTTGGATCCCCGGTCTGGGAAGATCCCACATGCCCCGGAGCAATGAAGCCCATGCGCACAACTGCTGAACCCAACTGCTGCAGCTCCTGAAGCCCGTGCCCGCCAAGAGCCTGTGCTCCGCAGTAAGGGAAACCCCAGGAATTCTCTGGTGGGCCAGCGGCTAAGACTCTACGCTCCCAATGCAGGGGGCCCAGGTTCAACCCCTGGTCAGGGAACTAGACCCCACAGACTGCAACTAAGACCCAGCGCAGCCAAATAAAAATAAATATAAAAAAAAGAGAGAGAGAGAGAAGCCCCCCACTTGCTGCAACTAGAAAAAGCCCATGCAAAGCAATGAAGACTCAGCAAGGCCCAAAGTAAATAAATAAAAAGACCCTGTTCTTCCCTTCTGGTTTTGTCTTCACTAAATTCTGGCCCTATTTACCTCTTAAAAGAAGAATCCTAAATAAGCTAGGGGAATCACAGTAATGACATTTGGTGATGGGATTAAGGCATGTGACTCAGTGCTGATAGAGAAATGTGCTAAAAGTGCTTCTGGGGAAAGTTTCTTGTCTCTTAAATGGGACACAATGAAACAATCATCCCTTTTCTCCCTCTGGATCTTCCTGTGTAAGGGTGTGATGCCTGGAGGGAGCCAGGCAGTACCCTGAGGGTGGCAGGAGAGAACGTGGAGCCGCTCCCAGGTTCTTGGTGACACTGGAGTCACTGCATCGACCACCCTGGCGTCAGCCCAGCTCACAGCTTCGCTTCGTGAGACTCTGCATTCTATTGTTTTTAAGCTCTTTTGAGTCGAGTCATCTCTCACCTATGATTTACAGTTGTCCGTCAAATAGATAATTAACTATTTAGGAGCTCAGAAGTTTGAGATGGAAATAGAAAATTTCTGGTCATTTAAACATGAATGGAGTTGGGTGCCAGTAGACACAGGAGACTCGGGTTCAATCCTTGTATGGGAAGAACCCCTGGAGGAGGAAACGGCAATCCACTCCAGTATCCCTGCCTGAAAAATCCTATGGATAAAGGAGCCTGGCGGGCTACAGTCCAAAGGGTCACAAAGAGTGGGACTCCACTGAGCGACTGAGCACATGCAGGTATATGAACAGGAACAAGGGCAAATGGCAAAAGAAAATACACAAGGGATATGTATGGGAAGTTTCTGTTCATTTACCTAATAAATATTGACAGGGTGCCTAGTATATGCCAAGCACTTTTCTAGACTCTGGGAATAAAGCAATGACTGGAAGAATGCAGAAAACCCCATTGTCACGGAGCTTCATTCTAGCATTGGCATTTGGTGGGGGAAATACATGGAGAAGGAAATGGCAACCCACTCCAATACTCTTGCCTGGAGAATCTGTGGACAGAGGAGCCTGGTGGGCTGCTGTCCATGGAGTTGCACAGAGTTTGACATGACTGAAGCAACTTAGCATGCATGCATGCATTGGAGAAGGAAATGGCAACCACTCCAGTATTCTTGCTTGGAGAATCCCAGGGATGGAGGAGCCTGGTGGGCTGCCGTCTATGGGGTCGCACAGAGTCGGACACGACTGAAGTGACTTAGCAGCAGCGGCAGTAGGGGGAAATACACGAGCACACTATCTAGTGTAGACTGGGAAAAAAGCACACAACCTGAAAGTCGAGAACCATGGGGTTTTTTTTGTGGACAAACCTGAGGACGATAGCCAGGATGCAGCCTCTCAGGTAGCTCTGAAGTCCTGCTCCACAGAAGCAAGGCAGGAGCCAGGATGGGGAGGAGCTTTTGCAACAAACACCAGGCAGTCGGAACTTCAGAAGATTACTGTGAATTCAAGAAAAGCAAGCATCTCAAGTTAAGGAATTTAAGCACTTTTCTATGCAGGGGAAGTTGCAAAAGTCTGGGCTCACTGAAATCATCCCGTTGATCTGCACCTCAGCTCTCTGGGGCCAGTGTCCTGTGCTTTCTCATCCGATGCCTCCTCCAGGTGCACCCTCAGGGGTAGCTCCAGTGGCTGGTGGCTTGATCAGCCATCATCACAGAGACAAGATGGCGGGCATCGTGGCTCCATCCTGAGTTCCCTTGGGGCTTGGCTCACTGTCAGGGCAGCTGGAATGTGATGGCCGCAACATCCTTATTTACTGGGGTAGCAGGCAACATTTTTTTTTTCCCACTCACACTAGAAAATGCTTAACCTCAACCATTATTGCATGCTCTGTTGCTCAGGCAGGTTGGACTTTTTTTGTGACCCCCAAGGACTATAGCCCTTCAGGCTCCTCTGTCTGTGGGATTTTCCAGGCAAGAATACTAGAGTGGGTTTTCTTCTCCAGGGCATCTTCCTAATCCAGGGATTGAACCCATGTTTCCTGCATTGCAGGCAGATTCTTTACCACTTAGCCACCAAGGAAGCCCCTTATTATTGAAGAGGTACAAATAACATATATTTATACTCACTTACCAACCTGACAAAAATATAAGATCTTGACAGTACCTAGCACTGGCAGCAGGGTGGTAAACTCTCATCCACAGTTGGTGGAACTACAACCTCATGCAACGTTATGGAAGATCAGCTGGGCACAGTTATCAGAATTGTACCAGGATGTTCATTTTGACAGTAAAACCCTGGACCACCAGCAGGGTATCTGGCAACACAGTGCTGGCTAGACAACTTATGTGTGGTCCATCTACACCATACAGCAGACCTGTATGTGCAAATTCAGAAACACAAAGATATATTATTAAATGACTAGCACAAAATGCAAAAGAGCATGATCTGTTTGTATAACAATTTTTTAAACATTATAGAAATTTATTATAATAATTTAATATATATTATACTAATTATTTATTATAATATAATAAATGTTAATATGCCTTAAAGTTTTGTGGGGTTTCTCCC
>SJYX01021955.1:112490-129548 GCA_006410675.1 Oreotragus oreotragus
AAGGAAAGTAAGAAGATGCTCCTAGCATTCACCCGGGACGGGAAGTCCCGGTCCTTGACGCTGCATTGAACTGTTGCAGACCCTGTGGATTGGTTCCCTCGTGGCATTCGTAGCTCCGCCCCGTTGCCTCCCTCTGCTGTGGTGCTGGGAGGGCAGGAAAGCTCCTGGCCTTAGATTCTCTAGCAGCGAGGCTGCTCTTGTCTGCGAATGTTCGACCCAGGAAAGGAAAGACTGAGACAGTCATTCAGAAGGGACTCGCGGGAACGCGCTGCAGACACCTCCCTGTTTTCCCCAGTCAGCCGCGTGCGGAAGGCCTGACCTTCGCTCCCAGGTTGACTTCCGGCCCTCATCTGGATTATGGCCACATCGGAGCCCTGGGGAGGGGGCGAGGCAGCTGGATCCTCCACTGCACCTGGATCCGCTACTGCCCACCGCTCCCACCTGAGATGAGTCAGCCACAGAGGCCAACACCCAGTTAGATGCCTCTTGCGCAGAGCACACTGGAGTGAAGGTTGTGCAGTTGAAATGGCTATGGTTTATTTGAAAGAACCGATGACCAGAGCCCTCAGGAAGTTCAGCATCTCCGGGAAAGCAACAGGATCACAGCCAGTCATACCGGAAATGAAGCCAGCAACTCCAGGAGCTGGAGCCACCCGCCTGCCACCCACGACTTTGCAAGAAGATTCTGAGCTTCAGATCCTACTAAACACAGCTGATTGTTTTTAGTGTCAGTAAAGGGTTACAGAACCTGACTCCCAGACACGTTTTTCAATGAGGCATCTGTCCTAGAGAGGATGTAGGGTTATGGGTCTTTCCAAATTCCTGGGGGGTGGGGAATGGACATTTCTGGACTCAGTTGCACAAAGATGGACTCAACAAATATCTATCTGACTTGAAACAAGAGAAATGCTAGCTTGCACCTGCAGCTTTAACACTAGGTCCAGCAGCCAGATGAAAATCCTGGGACCAAAGCCTAGCGCTGAGGACGGCAGAGGAGGTGGTCAGAGCAGTTTGGAGCTTGGTGACACCCTGGACGGGCCGCACCAGATCCTGCAGCTCTCCCCTGACCCTGTCACTTCGGGAGAGAAACAGACTTCTTGCTTCAGACATGCCAGTCTGGTTTTCTGTCGCTTGCAGCCAAGCTTGTTCCTAAAGGCCACTCGAAGTTTTCTATCTGCCTCTCCAGGTCCAGGTTCAGGCCTTGTCTCCTGCAGGGTCCCAGGAGGAGGAGCCGTCTGGACTGGAACAACACAGGCTCCTTTGCCCTCCAGTTTCTGCTTGGGCTCAGCCCACAAATTCTACCGTCGAGTTTGCGCTATTAAATACTTGCAAGGTCCACCGAGATCTATTTATAAGGATGATCTCTTCAGTATTGTTTAAAATGGCAAAATGCTGGAAACTGCTTAAATTGTGCTTCAATCAGGGGACTAAGTTAAAATAAAATATCGTGTTGCCTACATTGGAACACTTTGCTGGAATTAAAAAACAGGTAGCTCTGGGACCGCTGACATGGAAAGTTCTCCAAGATTTTCTATATACATTTTGTTTTTGGTTGCACCGGTATTAGCTGCCACACACAGGATCTTTAACTGCGGCATGTGGGATCTGGTTCCCCAAATGGGAATCAAACCCAGGTCCTTTGTGTTGAGAGTGTGGAGTCTTAGCCATTAGAGCACCAGGGGAATTCCCTCCACGATATATTTTAAATGAAAAAAAAAAAAGTATAGCATGAGCCAATTTATGTAAGTAAATAGCATATATGAACTTTTTTTTCAGAACAGATAATAAGAAACTGTGGTTACCACTTTGAAATACTTATTCTTACCATGTTTGTGTCACTAATTTTTATTACTATGTTTCTGAAATGTCAAAGGGGCCGGTTAAGGACCCTCTCATCCTTGGTTCCCCAGAAAGTAGAACCCAAGCCACAGTCTTAGTGCTGCTGCCTTAATAGGTGATGTAACCCCAGGAAGGTAGAAGGGAGGAACCCCAGAAAAAGCCAGGAAGGGAGAGAGCCAGGGTCCGCATGTGCTATCACACTGACCAGTAAGCATGGTGGATTGTTCAGTCCCACAGAACACTTTCTGAAAAGCTACATAGTCCACATCTCAGGATAACGTGTCCATGGCAGAAAGGGGGAAGGATTTATTCACTGAGTCCAGCCTCCCTCCTTCAGGGCTACGCGTGTGCATCTGGTGCTGAGCCAGGCCATTGGGCAGCTCGGACCAGGAGCCCCTAGGATGGAGGCTGGATGGAGGCTGGGGGTTACTGGGAGGGCACAGAGGTGATCAGGGCCTCGCAGGCCTGGCTGTAGGATCAGGAGCAGGAAGCAGACGGGTCAGGAGGATGAGACGCAGCACACAGGGGTCTAACGTGTGGATCTTCTTTCATTGTCTTTTTTTTTTTTTGGCCAAACCAAGGCTTACAGGATCTTACTTCAAGGACCAGGGATCTGTGTTAGCTTCTGAAGGCCATCTTAACAAATGATCACAAACAGCGTCACTTACACTCCATAGGAAGCCTGCAGGGCTGTCCCGTCTGGGGTCCCCAGGGACAGCCGGTCTCCCACCCTCCTCCTGACTCCCGGGGGTTGCTAGCGGCCATGGCTGCTCCTCCTCTGCAGGCGAGGAATTCTAGCGCCTGGTCTGTCTTCTCACGGCGGCCTTTTCCCGTCTCTGTGTGTGTGTTTCTGTCTCTGCCTCTCTTCTCCTCTTGTGAGGATGCCAGTCATATTGGATTAGGGCTCCCCCTGTTCCAGAATGACCTCATCTGAATTTGACTAACTACATCTGCCTTGACCCTGTTTACAAATAAGGTCACCTTCTGAGGTTCTGAGAAGGACATGAAACTGGGGGGCGGGGAACCACTATTCAACACAGTTCAATATGTTTATGTATTTTTAAAACTAAGCAACATTATTTTAAAACTGAAATTAAGAGAATGTTATCAAATCTGCATTCATGCTCAGTGGCTCAGTCGTGTCTGACTCTTTTCGACCCAATAAACTGTAGCCCGCCAGGCTCCTCTGTCCATGGGATCTCCCAGGCAAGAATACTGGAGTGGGTTGCCATGCCTTTCTCCAGGGGATCTTTCTGACCTAGGGATCAAATCTGCGTCTCTTGCATTGCAATTGGGTTCGTTATCACTGAGCAACCTGGGAAGCCCGTTACTAAAACACTCATGAAATCTGTGTTGGAGGTGAGGACGATGTATCTGCTTTGCTTTCACCACACTGCTCACCTGGACTGCTTCCATCGGTTCGAATGGACGCAAACGCCCTTTCTCTTGATCACGCACGTATAACCCCTGTTGTCAAAGATCGACAAATGGCTTTGTTGTGGTTCAGTCGCTGAGTCCCCTACTAATTGCTGCCAACATTTTGTTTCTAATGTTTCAGACAAAAAGTAGTTTACTTAATGGAGTTGGAAAAATAGTTCAGAAAAAAGCCCTAGAAGCAGTCACCCAGACTGGTGTTTCTCACAATGTGGCCTCCAGGCCGGCAGCAGCGCACCCCGGAACGGCCGACAACGCAGGTTCAGAAGCACCGAAACCCAGGGAGCTGGGCGATCCAGCGGAACAAGCCCGCCAGGGAACCGTGGAGCATGCGCAGCTCAGAGGCGCGGCGGCCGGTTCCAGCCGCGACTACATACAGCGCGGCAGGACCAGGCCTGAAGCTGGAGAACCTTCAGTTTACAATCTGACTCCTTCCCATCCAATATGAAAACCATCTGCGACATGGTATGTTCCTGCCGGAGCAGAAAGTTCTCAGCAGGAAGTTTTCCAGTTTTTGGTTTCAGGACAGTTTGCCCGGTTAAAAATTACTGAGTCCCCGAGGAGATTTGTTTATGTAAGTTCTATTTACCAACATTGGAAATTGAAATTGAGAAAAATTTAATTCCTTAGCTTATTAACTCATTTTAAAGGAACAATAATAAATCCCTGGCGTGTTAATTTAAATAACACATTTTATGAAAAATAACATTTTCCGAAACAAGAAAACCTTGAGTTAGGATGGCATTGTTTTATAGTTTTGTAAATCTTTTTGCTATCTGGTTTAATAGAAGACAGCTGGGTCCTGATATCTGCATTCAATCTACCTCAGTATGATGTTTGGGGTGGAACTATAGGAAGAAAATCTGGCCTCACACAGAACATAGTTAGAAAAGAGAGGACCTCACAGACCCTGAAAGGGTCTCCAGGACCCCAGGGATCCTCCGACCCCACACTGAGAACGGCTGTGCTCCAGGGGGCACATCTTAATAAAAACGGGGCAATGGTGGGAGACCAGCTTTGTATTAATAACTGCTTACAATTCAGTCATTTTCATGATACCTCAGTTGGAGGTTGAAAAATTCTCTATTTGTCAATTCTTCCCCATTTCCAGCACAGCATAAAATATGCATAAATAATAAAATTAAATAAAGGGCTAAATTTATCATTTAAAATATAGTTGTTGGTATTTAATGGAGAAACTATATCTAATAATTTCCCTGAGAATTAAAAGTGTGAATAAATGGGTACAAAATTTTTTCTCTGATCTGTAAATTGGTAGATAAGACAAAATTCAGCCATAAACTGTCACATTTTTTAAATATATGACTCAAATAATAAAAGTAATAAAATTATAAGACTAGACAGTATAAAGATCAAAAAGGCAATTTCTCAGCAGATAAGGAAACGACTTCACCAAGGCACAAATACTTGACCAACTGAATTTAAAAATTAACTGAAACTCAGCTTATTTAAAAACAGTTTGCCTTTGAAATATGTGTACTATCATGTAAGAAACGAATTGCCAGTCTAGGTTTGATGCAGGATGCAGGATGCTTGGGGCTGGTGCATGAGGATGATCCGGAGGGATGATGTGGGGTGGCAGGAGGGAGGGGTGTACATATTTGGGAGTTCATGTACACCCGTGGCGGATTCATGTCAATGTATGCCAAATCCAATACAGTACTGTAAAGTAAAATAAAGTAAAAATATATATAAAATAAAATAGAAATAAAAACAGTTTGCTTAATAGGGACTTCCTTGGCAGTCCAATGGTTAGGACTCGAACATTTCATCTCGGAGGGCTTGGATTCAATCCCTGGTTGGGGAACTAGGAGCCCACAAGCCAGCTGGCCAAAAATATATATATATATGTATAATTTCACTGCATAAAGGCTAGAGCCGATGGGGAAAATCTTAGAGAGTTTTATGAGATGGTATGGGATTAATTTTGAACTCAATAAAAACAATAGCTGACATTTAGTGGTGCCAGGACTCTTACATAGGGCATATTAGTCAATTTTCACAAGAGAGAAAGTAGTATCAGCCCCGGTCAGTTCAGGCTGCTCTAATAAAGTACCACGGTTGTTGTTGGCGTTCAGTCGCCAAGTCATGTCCGACTCTCTGCGACCCCATGGAGTGGCACGCCAGACTCCTCTGTCTCACTACCTCCCAGAGTTTGCTCAGATTCATGTCCATTGAGTTGGTGATGCTATCTAACCATCTTATCCTCTGTCTCCCCCTTCTCCTCCTGCCTCCAGTCTTTCCCAGAATCAAGGTCTTTGCCAATGAGTCTGCTCTTCACATCAAGCGTCCAAAGTATTGGAGCTTCAGCTTCAGCATCAGTCCTTCCAGTGAATATTCAGGGTCGGTTTCCTTTAGGACTGACTGATTCGACCTCCTTGCTTGCTCTCAAGAGTCTCCTCCAGCACCACAATTTCAAAGCATCAGTTGTCTGGCTTCTTCACAGTCCAGCTCTCACATCTGGACATGACTACTGGAAGAACCATGGGTTTGACTAGACGGACCTTGTCAGCCAGGTGATGCTTCTACTTTTCAGTATGCTGTGCCAGGCTGATCAGTACCATAGACTGATTAGCTCAGCTGGCTCTGGAAGCTGGAAGTCTGAGATCAGGTGCCAGCATGGCCCAGCCCTTAGGAGGGCCTCTCCCAGCTTATGAGTGGTAGTGGCATCCTCACAGGGCAGAGTGAGAGCGCTCCCTGGAAGTCCCTTTTGTAATCCCATTCATCAGGGTTCCACCCTCAGGATCTAATCTCCTCCCAAGGGCCCCACTTCCTAACACTACCACGTTACGGTAAGGATTTCAGCACACGAATCTGGGGGGTGGGGACACAAACATTCAGTCCGTAAGAATATAGAGATACATTTACCCCATTCTTCTAATCAGAGAAATAAATGTAAATAAGTTTAAGCAACTTCCCCACAGTCACAGAGCCCGAAAGTGAGGGAGACATGTCCCTCTGACTTCCAGATCCATACTGTGGACAGCACTGCCTCTCAACAAAGTGTGTGTTCAATTTCACATGTCTTTAAAACTGTTTCCTTGATTTATCTCTTTGGCTGGGCCGGGTCTTGGTTCTGGCGCCCAGGATCTTCCAGTTGCGGCGTGCGGGGTCCAGCTCCCTGGCCAGAGACCGAACCTGGGCCCCTGCTTTGGGGCTTCTCACTGGTGGCTTCTTTCGTTACAGAGCGCAGGCTAGGTACGCAGGCTCGGTAGTCATGGCTCCCGGGCTTAGTTGCCGGGGAAGTCCCACCTGGGGAGCTTTGAAAAATGCCGATGGCTGGAGCTCACCTCGAGAGATTCCGATATAACCGATCCTGGGTGAGGCTTGTGCATTTTCTTAAAAAGACTGGTTTATGTATCTGACTGCCGTAGGTCTTAGTTACGGCACACAGGATCTTTCCTGATGACTCTCGAGTTTTCTCCAGCTGCAGTGATCCGGCTCCAGGGATTAGTTGCCTGGAGGCTAGCTTTCCAGGTGGCTCAGGGGTAAAGAATCCACCTGCCAGTGCAGGAGATGCAGGAGACACAGGTTCCATCCCTGGGTTGGGAAGATCCCCTGGAGGAGGATTTCCCAGATACGGGAAATCCTCAAGACAGAGAAGGCTGGCGGGCTACAATGCGTGGGGGCGCAAAAAGCCTGTTCATGGCTGAGCACACGTGCATGCACCCACGTATGGGATCTTAGTTCCCTGACCAGGGATTAAACCCGCGTCTCCAACACTGGAAGGCAGCTTCTTAACCCCTGGACTACCAGGGAGGTCCCTCATGCATTTTTTTCTATAAGATCTCCCCCCATGCCATCTGGTATGCCGCCTACTGAGAGCCTAGGTAACCAGAAATGTCAGTCCAGTCACAAACAGAGATCGGGAACACAGGATGTATTGGTTTGGGAGAAAACAGAAAGCCCTTCTGGGTTCAGGGAGTCAAAGGAGTGGAGGCATTTAGAGGTAGAAGAGCCCAGGCAATGTTGCAATTGCAGACTAGGAGTGGTTGAGAAGGTTAAATTAGGCGCGTAGATTTAAGAATGCACTGGGTAGAGGTGCTAATTGAAAACGGCTTCCCTGGATATTGTTTGCAAGTAGGTTGGGCATTTGGCAAACAGTAAGAAGGCTGAGCGCCGAAGAATTGATGCTTTTGAACTGTGGTGTTGGAGAAGACTCTTGAGAGTCCCTTGGACTGCAAGGAGATCCAACCAGTCTATTCTGAAGGAGATCAGCCCTGGGATTTCTTTGGAAGGAATGATGCTAAAGCTGAAACTCCAGTACTTTGGCCACCTCATGCGAAGAGTTGACTCATTGGAAAAGACTTTGATGCTGGGAGGGATTGGGAGCAGGAAGAGAAGGGGATGACAGAGGATGATATGGCTGGATGGCATCACTAACTCGATGGATGTGAGTCTGAGTGAACTCCAGGAGATGGTGATGGACAGGGAGGCCTGGCGTGCTGTGATTCATGGGGTCGCAAAGAGTCGGACATGACTGAGNTTGGGGGCAGGAGGAAAAGGGGACGACAGAGGATGAGATGGCTGGATGGCATCACTGATTCGGTGGACATGAATCTGAGTGAACTCCAGGAGTTGGTGATGGACAGGGAGGCCTGACATGCTGCGATTCATGGGGTCACAAAGAGTCGGACATGACTGAGCGACTGAACTGAACTGAACTGAAGGACCTTTAAGGCTCTTTATTCGTGGTACTGTGTGGAAATGACTATCAATGCTACAGAAGAAAACCTCAACAGAAAGAACAACATGAAAGTCTGAAAAGATTACATCATGGAAGATGCCATTATTGTTATAGAAAAAGCTGTGAACGTCATCAAGCCTGAAACAATAAATTCCTGCTGGAGAAAACTGGCCAGATGTTACGCATGACTTCATAGGATTCATGACAGAGCCAGTCAAGGAAATCATGAAAGAGACTGTGGATATGAAAAAAAGGTGAGGGGGTGAAGAGTTTCAAGATATGCATCTTGTAGAAATTCAGGAGCTAATAGACATCACAACAGAGGAATTAACAGAAGAGGACTTGACGGAGATGAGCATTTCTGAAGCAGAGCCAGACGTGAGAAGAAGATGTAGAAAAAGCAGTGCCAGAAACCAGTGATATT
This sequence comes from Oreotragus oreotragus, assembly GCA_006410675.1. NCBI lineage: Eukaryota > Metazoa > Chordata > Mammalia > Artiodactyla > Bovidae > Oreotragus > Oreotragus oreotragus. The sequence goes on from SJYX01021955.1 coordinate 120,896, forward strand.
AGACAATCTGGTGGGAATATTCTGCTTATTCAATATATTCAAGATGGCTTTTGACTTAGCCAGACGTAGACCCTTCTATCTTTCAGGCACTGAAACTAAAGCAAACTGGAAAAGAGTTGGTATTACATAGAAACATTAGAGAAACATTTAGAGAAATGAAAAGGCAAAAAAAAAAAAGTCAGAAATTAACAATGTATGTCTGAGTGTGATTGCCTCTCCTGACTCCTCAGTTCTGCCTCTGCCGTCCCTAAGGCAGCAAGCCAAACCATTTCTCTTCCTCCTCCTCAGCCTACTCAACATGAAGACAATGAGGATGGAGACCTCTATGATGATCCGCTTCTACCTAATGAACAGTAAATAAACATTTATTGTACATGTTTGTGAGTGTCTTCATGTGAAAACCTAATAATTGACAAAAACTGTAGGAGAGATTTCTGTGTCATCATCATAGCCTAAGCGTTCATTGTGTAGAACATCATGTGCAAAACTTGTAGAGAAATGGATTAGTCTATCCTTACATAGACGTAAGGTGAGTGATATTTAATATGAAATTAATAATGTGTTCAGCTGAAGCTCCAATACTTTGGCCACCTGATGCGAAGAACTGACTCACTGGAAAAGACCCTGATGCTGAGAAAGACTGAAGGCAGGAGGAGAAGGGGACAACAGAGGATGAGATGGTTGGATGGCATCACTGACTCAATAGACATGAGTTTGAGCAAGCTCTGGGAGTTGGTGATNCCCCTCCCCTTCTCCCCCCGCGGTCCCCTCCGGGTCCCCCTCGACCCCCGCTGCTGGCGCTTGGCCGGGCGGCCGCCGGCGCGCCGCGGCTCAGCCGCCCATTGGTCCTCTCGCCCCGCGAGAGCCCCGCCTTCGCCCCTGTCTCGGGTTCCCATTCGCCCGGGGCCCCGCACCGCCCCTACTCCCTCCCCATTGGCCCTCAAGCGGAACCGGCGCCCCTCCCCAAACCGAGTCGTCCTCCCATTGGCTCCACACCGGCGGTCCCGCCCCGTTCAGCTCCGGTTCGCCCTTCCATTGGCCTCGGGCCCGCCGCCCCGCCCCCTCTGCGGCAGCCTCCCCCCCCCAACCCCACTTTCGGGTAGCCGAGCCGGGGAAGGCCCCTCAGCTCGCGGCTCCTGCGGGCGTCCCCAGTCGCCACCGTCTCTCCCTTCCCCTTTCCGCTCCTGTCCCTCGCCTCTTCTCCTCTCCCAATATCTAACGTCTCCAGTATGCCTTTCTCCCCGCCTCGCTTCCGTCGTCTGGGAGCCCGAGCCGGGAGCACCCCACCCTCCTGCCCCGCCTAACCTGGGGCTCCGCGTCCAGCGCTGCCCGCGCGCTCGCCTCCTGCCCCTTTCCTCCTTTGCGTCACTTCGCATTTTTCCTTTCTTTCCTGAAATCTCTTGCCCACTCCCGATTTCCTCCCCGGGTCCAGTCCGTCAGGTCTTCACCGCGCCCCCTTTCTCCGCCCCACGCCTCCATCCCCTTGTCCCCTCCCCGGTTTCACCGCCCTCCCACCCTGCCTTCCCCTGAACTCAACGTAAAGGGGGAGAGGCAGGGATAAACAGAAATATCAGCGTTGAGATGGTTATTGCTTTGCGTCTTTGAAACAGAAAATGAACTGAAGCGCCCAAATCCACCCAGCCCTGGGATCGAGATTGAGTTCTTAAAGGACCATGTGAGACCAGAATGACAAACTTGATTAGCAGCAACATAACCAGTTATTTTTCCTTGAGGAATCTACTGTTAATATCGGTTGTTTATGCAATACGGTTATCTGACAGTTTAAGGGGGGTGTGTGTGTGTAATTTGTGCCAGTTTTCTTAAGTGTCTGCTTTGTCTGTAAGGATGAATTGTCTGAAAGAGCTGAGGGTTGGAGCAAATCCCCACACAAGTCTTTTGCTTTCCTGCAGGAGAACCCTTGATTATTCAAATGAGGACACTCTAGTAGCTTTCCCAAGCTTATGAAAGAAGGCGGTTGATATAAAACTTAAACCCAGGTCAGACTCCAGCGGTGCCTGGAGAGATTCCATCAGACCGGTGCGTCTAACACCCGTTCCACCTGTCACAGAGGGTCTTTGCAAAGCTCCTACAGTGGCCTCCAAGGTTCCGCCTTAGACGATCCTGGCTGCCTTTCCTGGCCTCTGGTTATTGCATCCCAGGAACAATGACCACCTAGGGCCTCCTGCCACAGGCCTTTGCACTGGCTGCTCTTTCCTCCTGTCACCCCAGGAGGCACTTCTGACCCTGTATCTAGCGTGATCAGTTACTGCCATATCACCCAGTTATTTCCTTCAGAGTATGAAATCATCTTGTTTACTTACCTGTCTGGCCCCCTGGACACAGGTGCCATTTTGGTTTTTTCCAGAGCTGTATCTCCAGGGCACAAAGTAGGCACTCTGTAAATCCTTGATGAATAAATACGAATGGAACATTAGCTATGGTCAAGTGAACTAAGCAAACTGCCCTTCTCATCTGGTTCCACCCGAGTTTTACAGACACACCTATAAGTAAGTGGACTGGAAAATAGCTCTCCTGTTGGTAGCTGTTCTGTGTTTCCTTGTGTGCTTTATTTCTGGCTGTTCTTTGACGAGGAGAGAGAGACAAGGCCTGTGGCCCCGAGGCCACCCACCTCCCCCCCCCTTCTCCAGCTGTCACAGCCTGTGCTCACTGCCTGGCTCTCACCCTGAGCCCAGGCGGGCAGACACCTGGCTGGCAGCGCCTTCCCCCCAGGGCAGGCTCGGAGGCGCTTGGCCTGGCCGAGGGCTGGAGCGGGGGAAGAGAAGGAGTCAGTGCTGCCATGAGCCTCTGCCGCACAGCTGGGGCCCTGGCCTGGGCTCAGCCTCAGGCAGGAAAGCAAAATAGGAAGACACCCCTTCTAGTCTCCCCTTCCTTCATCTCCCCCAGACATGCTGCTGGGGCTCCGCTCAGCAGTGAGCCCTCTGGACCTCTGCGCAGGGCTGCATCCTCTACAGGCCCAGAGAGCCCTGGGTAGGTTGCTGGGAAGATGAAATCTAGTCCTAACCACCCCAAACAGGCAGTGTGAGTCTGGCCAAGTTTAGTAACTCCCTGGTTCTCAGTGACCTCATCGTTCTTTGCCTCTGTTGTTTGCTCATAGTTTTAGAGATACAGACATCTCAGGGAAACTGTCAGCCCAGCACAGTCCTGTGGCTTCCCCCCAGGGCACCAAGAGGCTGCTGGTTCCTAATTTAGGGTCACTAGGAGACAGTGCACTTCCCCTCCTGCATTCCAGGCCAGAATCCTCCAGTTCACTCTGCTTGGACCGCCTGGCCCAGGCCTTCAACCAGTGACTGGCCAGGAGAACGGAAAGCCTTGATCAGGTTAAACTAACCAGCCAACCAGAGCATATCCTTAAAGCAAGGGTGGGGTCACTTCCTGATAAGTGAGTGTAGAACTGAAATCTACATACTTTTAGATACTGGGGTGCTGAACAGGGGTGTTGATAGGCGTTCTGCAGTGCTCCTGTGGCCAGGCAAACAGGGCCAGCTAGTAAATGTTAGCCACTGCTGTTTGTCGGCAAAGATCAGGCTGTGGGGGGGGAAATTCACCTTCATCTCAGATCACTAATCCACCACTAACCGCTAGCTTTGTGACTTCAGACAAATGATGGAAATCGTACCATTTTACAAGTGGCAGAGGACTTAGATGTCATAGGGTTCAAGCCTTCACTGGGAAGACTTGGAAACGGACCCCCACCCCCCGGCCAACCCGGAAGATTAGTTTTGGTCTCAGTTTCTGTGTCTGTGAAGTGGGTCTGATCATATTGGTTCTGGCTAACCTCACAGTGTCTATGTGGATCAGACGAGGTAATGTTTCTATAAAAGGCTCAGTGTTGGGTGCTCAAGTCATGTCCAGCGCTTTGCGACCCCACGGACTGTAGCCCACCAGGCTCCTCTGTCCATGGAGTTCTCCAGGCAAGAAGACTGGAGTGGGTTGCCATTTCCTTCTCCAGTAAAGGGCTCAGGAAAGAAACGAAACAAGAATGCTGTTCTTATGCAAGACATTTTATTATTAATGTAGTAATAACACATTAGTAAGAGGAGAACTGAAGAGGAGAAGGGAGAGTATATTCAAAAGACAAGCTTACTTGCCTCAAAGAGATGAATATTAATACTTACAAACGAGGAAGGGGTGTGTCTGGTTAGGTGAAGTGGGGGAGGTGTGAGGTGTGGACTGCTGTTCCCTTAGGGAGTGGTGTAGGGAGTGGCTGTTAGGGTGGGGAGGGCTTGTGAGGTAGTTGGTTATAAACTGAAGTTATCTCTCCTGGAGTGACTTTTGAGAAGAGGAAGGTCATTCACTCTGGAGGACAAATCTAGATTTCAAGGTAATCTTACATTTCTGTAGATCAGGTCCTCTGCTAAATTGATGCCAAGGCAGGACTGTCATGCAAGACACTGATAGGAGGAAATATCCACAAGGGAAGGAAGGGGAGAGAGTTGGAGGGGGCAGAGATCTGACCCCTGGGAGTGGGAGGCGGAGCTGGTCAAGTAGATCAGCAGGTCTCTGCTTGCAGGGCGGCTTTGAGATGGCTTTGAGACTGGCCAGAGTGCCAGTCCCTCTGAGGAGCCAGGTTCCCTTTGAGGAGCGTGCTGGTGGATCCAAGGAAGGTGAGGAGGCATTCGGTTCCTCTGCCTGTAGCAGGAGATGGGAGTTGGGTGTTTACACAGCCCCACACCATCCAGGAGGTTTCAAAACAGCTTCCTTCATTCACTCACTCCACAGGCTGATCATCTACCCAGTGTCATGAGTCAGTGGCGGTAGCAAGAGATGCATGTGACTCATGTCTTTTCCAGCTATCTTCTGTCTGCTTTCTAATATCTCTAAAGGACAAGTTTGCCTGATTGAGACTCCTTGCCTGTTGGCCAGGTTAATTCCTGGTATCTGGGTCGTTCTTAACACTGAGTCGGCACTGAACACATGCTCAGGTTTCGATACTGAATCCAGATGCCCCCCACTCTCACTGGAAATAGAAGGCGCTCCACCCCCTTCCAGAGCCCGCCGCGGTTGACTGTGGAGAATGAAAAAAACTTGGGGCTGGCACCACTTCTAGAAACACATTATTTAGCTAAGTTCAGAATAAGAGTTCAGTAGAAGAAACCTTCATGGCAGTGAAATGCTGAAGAGATCAGAAGAGAGTGGAAGAAAGAAGAGAAATTTAAGAAAAAAAAATTTTTTTTTTTTTTTGGCCTCTTGGCTTGTGGGATCTTAGTTTCCAGACCAGGGATGGAACCCAGGCCCTTAACAGTGAAAGTACAGAGTCCTAACCACTGAACCACCAGGGAACTTCCAAAGGAGGAGAAATGTGATTTATGAAAAGGAAATCCAGATCTTGGGGAGAAAATAGGGAATCATGTTTCTAAAACTGCCGGGGGTGGGGTGGGGGGAGGAGACTCACCAAAGATGGAAAAGAATAAGGTTGAACAGGGATTTCAAGAAGCCAGAGACAACAGGCAAAGAATATTAATTACTTGCTGTAATGAGAGCCCATCAAACTGATGGAGAAGTAGAAACCATGGGCAAAAGAAATGAAGAACTGCTTGCTTCGGGGTTTGAAATAAACCAAGTGAAAAGACAACAGAGAAAATAAAATGTTGGCGGGAGGAGAAAAGCAATTATATCTAATGAATTTGTAACATAATAGAAAAATGGAGTAAAATGAAACAATATTTTCTCTGAATAAATATTATATTACTATTTGTATATTTCAAATCATTGATGGTATTCTCATTCTCTACTATTTAGTGCCTATCTGTTGTATAGGGCAAAATAAACATTTGCACAGAAATAGGAAAGCATCATTTCAAACGGTGACATTAACACCTCAGTCTCTATGGATGGGCCTCTGTGGTGTGATGCTGAACATCTGAATACTGACTTTAAATTTCAAAGAAAAGCTCACACAACTCAATAGCAAAAAACAAACAATGTAATTGTAAAATGGACAGAAGATCTGAACATTTTTTTCCAAGAAGACATACAAATGCCAACATTTGAGTACATGAAAAGGTGTTCAACAACACTAATCATCAGAGATAAGTAAATCAGAATCAGAATGGGAAGGGGAGGGATGAATTGGGAGACTGGGATTGACATACACTATATATTGACATACTATATATAAATATATAGTATATACTATATATATATAGACATACTATAGACAAAATAGATAACTCACTGCTCACTCACTACTATATATACACTAGGTAACTGATAAGAACCTACTGTATAGCATAGGGAACCTTACTCAATACTCTATAATGGCCTATATTGGAAAATAATCTTAAAATGGGTAAATGTATATACATAACTGATACACTTTGCTGTACACCTAAAACTAACACAACATTGTAAATCAACTATACTCCAATAAAAATTTAAAAGAGAAAATCATAATGGGCTATCACCTTCCACCTGTCTATTGTCAAAGAGACAGGGACTTCCCCGGTGGTCCAGCGGCTAAGACTGCTTGCTCCTGGTTCAGAGGGCCCAGGCCCGATTCCTGTTCTGGGAATTAGATCCCACATGTTGCAACTAAGAGCTCACATGCTGCAACTAAAGATCCAGCGTGTCACAGTGAAGATCGAAGGTCTTTCGGGCCGCAGCTAAGACCCCATGCGGGAAGTAGAGAGCAAAAGAAACAAGACAAGGATAAGCGTTGGTGAGGATGTGGAGAAAAGTGACCTGCGCACCTCTGGTAGGATGTGATCTGTGCAGCCACTATGGAAAACAGCATGGAGGCTTCTCAAAAACTGAAAAAAAGAACTACTTTATGATCTAGCGACTCCACTTCTGGGTATTTATTGGAAGAACACTTTGAATCACTCTCTCAAAAACATATCTGCACCCATATGATCATTACAGCATCATTTCCAATAGCCAAGCCATGGAAACAGCCTAAGAGTCCGTCAGTAGATGAATGGATAAAGAGTCCATCAGTAGATGAATGGATAAAAAAATTTTATCCATAAAATGGAAGGAAATTCTATCACTTGCAACAACATGATGGACCTTGAGGGCATCATACTGAGTGATATAAGTCAAAGAAGGACAAATACTGTATGACCCACTTATATGTGGAACAACAACAAAGAAATGAAAACTAGGTCAAATACCGAGGCCAAGTTACTGACTGGCAAATGCAGAGACATTGGGGGTACATGTGGAGAGTGGGCAAAATGGGTGAAAGAGGTCAAAAGCACAGGCTTCTAGTTACCGGACACATGAGTCCTGGAGTGTAATGTATAGCATGGCGACTCTAGTTAATATTGCGTATTTGAAATTTACCAAGAGAACAGATTGTAAGCGTTCTTATCTCTCTCTCTCTCTCTCACACACACACAGATCGGGGACTTCCCTGGTGGTCCAATGGTTAAGAAGACGCCTTACAGCTCTTGGGCTTGGACCTAGTTTGCCGCAACATGGTGAAACGCACCGAGGAGGTCAGAATCGTGGGCAAATACGGGACCCGTCCCCGTGCCTCCCTCAGGAAAATGGCAAGGAAAATTGAAATCAGCCACCTGCTCCTTCTGTGGCAAAACCAAAATGACGTGCTGGGGGCGTTTGGCTCTATGGTTCCTGCGTGAGAACAGTAGCTGGCGGCACCTGGACCTGCAGCTCCACCTGTGCCTGCAGCTCCACCTGTGCCATCACCGGAGAGCCGGCTGTCAAGAGACTGGAGGAACTGAAGGGCCGGTCTGATAATGCTGCTAGCCTGTAATAAATGGGTTAATTTGCCTTACAATGCAGGGGCCTTGGGTTCAATCCCTGGTCGGGGAGTTAAGGTCCCACATACCGCAGGGCAACTAAACCTCTGCAGCAAAGTTCCCATGGGCCTCAACTAAGACCCGATGCAGCCAAATAAATAAACACATTAAAAAACAAAAACTTGTAACTATGTGTGGTGATACATGTTAGCTAATCGTTGGTGATTGTTTCAGGATACATACCTATGTCAAATCATTCTGTCATATGGCTAAAACTAATATGTTGATTATATCTCAAGCAAGGCTAAATTTCAGTAACATCTGGGTATATTTCGAAATGTTTTCAATATAAGTTTCAGAAATTATAGGATGTGTAGATCTTTCTCAGGTTAAAATCTTATGTAGGAAAAACAGGTCTTTTTGTAAACTCTTTTTCACATGAGACAATATTGCAATGGATTATTTCACCTTCTGTAAACAAATTGCATTAATAAAATTGAGGGAGGAGGAGGTTTTCAATCAGAATGAATGTAGGAATGAAATGTGAAGCACGTAGTATTTGGCGTCTACACAGGCAAGACCGGGACTGGCTTGTAGATCTCGCTGCTGGGGGTTGGGGGTGGGGATGCTCGGCCAGAGCTTGGGGTGCTTCCCTGGAGAGCAAGCTCAGGCATGCAGCCACAGTGGGGGTCTCTGTAGTGCTAGTTTCTAGAGTCAGTGGGCGCAGGAGACAATACTGGGGTAACTACAGGGGTAAAGATGTTTTTTAAAATGTGTAATGATTTGGATATGAAAACGTTTTCTGTTGTGCATTCAGTGAAGTTCAGAGAGGCACTCACCAGAATCCACTGCTCCTTTCTGATGCATTCTTTCAGTGAGAAGAAAACTTATGAGATAGCCATGATTTTGTTTTTAACCTGTGTGATGAT
>SJYX01021955.1:131078-147993 GCA_006410675.1 Oreotragus oreotragus
CTAAAGCTGAAACTCCAGTACTTTGGCCACCTCATGCGAAGAGTTGACTCATTGGAAAAGACTCTGATGCTGGGAGGGATTGGGGGCAGGAGGAGAAGGGGACGACCGAGGATGAGATGGCCAAATGGCATCACTGACTTGATGGACGCGAGTCTGAGTGAACTCTGGGAGTTGGTGATGGACAGGGAGGCTTGGCGTGCTGCGATTCATGGGGTCACAAAGAGTCGGACACGACTGAGCGACTGAACTGAACTGATGAATAAAAACGGTCCTTTGATACAGACTGCCACTGTAGTCTCTCTTACTTAGCTTCATTGTAACCAAAGGCAAACTCCGTTAGTGCTAGAGTGTCTGAATGCCTCATTTGGTCTTTCCATGTGTAGAAAGTTTGAATTTCCAAGCCCTGAACTCAGTGTGTTGAAAAGGTTTCTATAATTAAATGATCTTAAAATTTCTTTTTCCTGCTCCCTTTCTCCTTGATGGTAGAATATTTCATTTAGTTAATTCCAGATAAATTTAGTCCCTTCATGGTTATTCTTGATCAGCCTCCAATCTTTTTTTTTTTTAAATTGTAGTTGATTTACAATATTGTGTTAATTTCTGCTGTACAGCAAAGTGATTCAGTTATACATAATATACATATATTCTTTTCCAGAATGGTTTATCACAGGATATTGAATATGGTTTCTTTGGCTATACAGTAGGGCCTTGTTGTTTATCCATTCTGTATATAATAGTCTGCATCTGCTAATCCCAAACTCCCAATCTATCCTTCTCCCACCAATCACCCTGCCCTACTTGGCAACCACAAGTCTGGTCTCTGTGTCTGTGAGTCTATTTCTGTTTCTACATATATATATATAATTGTGTGTATGTCTGTGTATGTCTGTCTGTCTAGGGGAAAGGAGATGGTAATGTTACAATATGATTTCTCCCCAAGTAAATTATCAAAAAAAATCACTTGTGTATCAAAGTTGGGGCATTTAAAAGACACTAAGTTACATTGTTTGACTTACATATGTCTTGGATCTGTAACTAAAACGTTCTCTGTGAGCAAGGGCCATCTTTATTTTGCAAAATGAATATGGCTTTTTGCCTAACTTAGAAAACACTAAATGTACATTTTCCAAGGGCCATTTTGAGACTTACTTTCTTCATAATCATAGGGGTTATGTCTATGAAACAACACAACAGAGAAATTTGACTGGGGCAATAAAAATAATAAGAGAATGGGTTTTCCACTTCTATTTACTGTGTAACTTTGCCCAATCACTTAATTTCTCTGAAGCTCAATTGTGTCTTCAGCAGCTGAGCGAAAACAAGCTTCTTTCTCCTAAGTTTGTTTTGATGATTAAATAAAATGAGTACAAAGTGCTTTTGAACTGCTTTACAAAGTTAACTATCATCATCACTATGATTATAGAATTTGAGACTCTATGAGAACAATATGGAACCTGAGGGCAGGGGAGAAATATGACAGCATTTACTTATATTTGCTAAGATTTAATAATGAAGATAAACAAGGAGAGACCCACCCATGGAGGATGTTGTATAGATCTGAAGTTTGTAATAGTGAGTCTAGTTCTAGTACATTTTCATCCACCATCCTTTGTTCACTAACAGATTCTCAGGATTTCACTTCTGGGTTTCAAAGAATCTTTGCCTGCTGTAGGACAGTTGTTTCTTGAGTTTGGTTTTCTCTCCAAATGCTTAAGCCTTTTTGTTTTGATTCCAAGAGACTGCAGCCTCCCATCACCTCACTTCTGCCCCGACATGCTGCTCTCTTCCCAGAGGCAGAGAAACTCAGATGGCTAAGTGGGAAAGGGTTGGGGTAACATGCTCTGGCTCTACTCAAACCCCACTTTATTGCCTCGGGATACCTGGTCATGAGCTTCCCTAGAGGCTCAGACAGTAAAGAATCCGCCTCGAAATGCGGGAGACCTGGGTTCGATCCCTGGGTTGGGTTGGGAAGATCCCCTGGAGGAGGGCATGACAACCCACTCCAGTATTCTTGTCTGGAGAATCCCATGGACAGAGGAGCCTGGGGGGTTAGCGTCCATGGGGATGCAGAGTTGGACATGACTGAGTGACTAAGCACAGCACACATAGCACCTTGTCGTAATCACAGCCTGGCCAGGACACCCTGGTGCAGGGTGCTCCCCACTGCTCCTCTCCTATTCCAGAGCTCTGTGTGGTTCTAAGGAGTGTGTTCTTATCTTTTGTTATACATGCCAAGGATGCTTTTTAAAAATAGTATTGCCTCCCACCTCATTTTTTTCTTTTATATATTTTTTTGCCTTGATATTCTCCCTTTTCCCAAATAATAACAACAGAAATGAGTGGCCACTCCTTTAAGCTGAAATTGATGTTCTCAGATTGTGAAAGTGACATCTGGATAGAAATTCACATATATTAGAATTCATGCAGGAATACTCAAAATAGTTAAGAAGAAATACCTGCATTTTTTTTTAACATTCCCCAAACCCAGTTACTCCATTTAAAAATCTTTAGTGGAATTGAATCTTGCTTTTCTTGGAGGGAAGGAACAGAACCTGATGGAGACAAACAGGAAATGAAAAAAGCCAAGAATCTGAAAGGAAGTAAATCAATAAGGAAGGACTCAGCTTGTGGTTCTTTATATGTTGTTTTTATCTAAAGAAATGGACTCAAATAGCACCAGACTTGGGAGGCAACACTTCCCTGGTGGCTCAGACGGTGAAGCGACTGTCTACAATGTGGGAGACCTGGGTTCGATCCCTGTGTCGGCAGGTTCCCTGGAGAAGGAAATGGCAACCTACTCCAGTGCTCTTGCCTAGAAAATCCCATGGAAGGAGGAGCCTGGTGTCCATGGGGTCGCAAAGAGTCGGACACGAGTGAGCGACTTCATTGGAGGCAACACAAGGCAAGCATTCGTTTTTTTGGGGTTGCAGTGCCCTTCTTAGCGACCCCACTTTATTGAGGATGTTGCCACTTATTTGTTCCAAGGGCTCCCTTTTTCTCACAGGGGACGGGCACTCCTCTTCTTGGGTCCAGGATTCTGTTCCTGCAGATGTTCAGGACTTTTCTTGGCCAAGACAACGTCATCAACCATCAGGAGCTGCTGGACCACGCCAGCCACGGCGCGAAGTCCCTGGGCTTTGGCTATCAGGGTGTCCCACACCTCTTCCTGGGCCACGTTTATTATCCCCTCGACCCCCACTCCTATGAAGAAATTTCCAGCCTGGTGAGCTCCGTTCATTTCTGCCATCACGTCGGGGACAGCTAAGCCCGCGTTCTCTGCCAAGGTTTCCGGAAGAGACTGCAGGGCCTGGGCAAACGCCAGGAAGGTGGGGCCGTTGGGCCCTTCCAGTTTGGTCCCTTTCTCCGAGAGCATCTTCGCCAGGGCCATCTCTGTGGCCCCAGCTCCGGGGAGCAGTCTGGGGTCCTGGCACAGCTGGAAGTAGGCGTCAATGCCGCTGTAGGCGGCCTGCTCGGCCCCCCGCAGCCCATGGGCGGTGGCCCCCCTGAGGACCAAGGTGAGGGCGGGGGTGCCTGGACTCTCCCACTCAAACACCACGGCCAAAGCTTCTCCCAGCTCCTGCCCGTACACCCTCTGACACTTCCCTGGCTCCAGCGGAGGAACGAGGTAAGGCATCAGCGGGGTGCGCAGCACCTCGCTCAGATAAACCATCTCCCGCCGGGACGCGACCTGGATCACCATGAGGCCGTGCTTGTCCGCGTGCGTGAGGGTCTTCTCGTCGATGTCCCCCGAGACCACCACCACGTTAGCCGCAGCGGCCAGCTGGGCCACCTGCTTTTCTATCAGACTCTCGCTGCCTTTCCGGAACCGGATCAGGTCATCGGGGCTGGAGAGCCGGGCGGTGGCCGGCGCAAGGCGGCGGGCGGGCCCGAAGTCGCAGGCCTAGAGAGCCACGCGGGCGCCGCTGAGTACCGTGGTCACCTGGCCGCAGGGCTTGCCCCGCAGGGCCAGGCCGGGCAGCAGGCGCGAGTCCTCCCGCCGCGCGCCGGGCAGCGCGCACACGCCCACGCGCTCCGCCGGAAGCCGCCGTCGGCTCCCGCGTGGCCCAGCACGCATGCGCCACCAGCCCGGCCAGGTGGTCGGCGCGCCAGAGCGCGCGCGTGTTCGTGGCCGCGCGCAGCGCCCAGACCGGGTCCTCCAGGGGCCCCAGCGCGCGGACAGCCAGCGACGGCAGCAGGGCCAGCGTCTCCGCGGCCACCGCCGCGTAGGCCTCGCGGAGCTGGGCGCGCGGCAGGCCGGCCCGCAGCAGGCGCTCGGCCTGCGCCAGCAGCGCCTGGGCCAGGAGCACCACGAAGGCCGCGCCGTCGCCGCTCTGCTCCGCCTGGCCCTGCGCCGCCTCCCGTAGCAGCCGGGCGGCCGGGTGCTCCAGCTCCAGCGCCCGCAGGATGGCCGCGGCGTGCCCCGTGAGCACAGTGTCGCCTTTGGCGGTGACCAGGAGCTTCTGCCGCCCCTGGGGCCCGTAGCAGGGCCGCAGGACTCGGGCCAAGGTGTGCGCCGCGGCCAGGCTGCTCAGCAGGTGCTTCTCCTCGGCCTGCAGGCGCTCAGGCAACTCAGGCGCAGTTGGGGGACCTCTGCGGTCCATGGCACGTGCGGGGGCGGGTCGCACACACGCGCTAGAACAGCCGCGAGGCGCCCAGAGAGGCGATCTTTGAAGCCTCTCGAGGGGTCAGAGGGAAAAGCAGTCTCTGGAGAAGCAGGCACAAGGGTGATCTGCTGAGACCTCAGCCCTAAAACCACCCCCACCCCCCACCCCCCGAGTTATCTGGAAAGGGACGAGCCCGCGGGGCCTCTGGGGCTTGTGTGCTGAAACAGATCTTACCTCGATTAAGTCACAGAGTGGCACATGGAACCAGGCAGGGAATGAGGTCACAGAAGGACGGACTTTGAGTTGGGAGGCTCTGGGGCAGGCGGCCGTCAGGCCTGTTGTCCAGCAGAGAAAGGACACCGGTGCCCGCGGCCCCGGAGTTTCTTTTAAACTTTCAAGACAACAGACGAGGACAGAAGAGAAAACCAAAGGAAACCAAAGGAAAACAGCCGCTCTCTTCGGATTCTGGGTGATGCTGTGGCTCCTGCTGTGTGGTTGGTTGGGGGCTGGTTTGTTGTGAGAAGGAAACAGTTTGTTTGCTTTTTGTGCGGTGCTCTGCAACCCTAACCACCTCAGTTGCCTGTCTGCCCAGGCCTTGGCTACCTTATCCTCATCAAGCTCCTTAAGGTGTCTGCTGGCCTGTTTGTCTTTCAAGCTGCGGGAGTGAGAACCTGTCCAGCATAGGACAACTCTTCCCGATGACAGTGACTGACCTGGCAAAGGCAGGTCAAGACAAGGGAGGGCAAGAGGCCAACAGCCTGCAGACAGAGTGATAGACGTGGACGCAGAGGAGTGAGAGTGAGCAGGAAGGCAGTAAACCAGGGTGAGCCAGGCTGGCCCTCCCACCCTCCCCCTGCCATTAGAATCTGAGCTCCCTTCTTCCGACCTCCCTCCTTTCCTTCTGCTCCTTCCTTTCTGCATGTGGCACCTACTGGAGTAATGATTGCTTCTTTTTTAGTCTGTTTAACAAATATTTATGAGCATCCAGCTCATAGTTCAGTGTATTGGGGACACAAAGATGGCAGGCACGTGAGACCAGTGCGGGAAAGAGACTGGTACCAAGTGAGTACAACTTCCTTAGGTGATGGAACTCTAGCTGGTGGTGATGAACCTAGCTGTTAAGATTAGGGAAAGACATGTGACATCCGGGGAACCTAAAAAGAAATGATAAAAATGAACTTACTCGCAAAACAGAAACAGAGTCACAGACATAGAGAAGGGATTCATGGTTACCAGCCGGGAAGGATGAAGGGAAGTGATGGTTAAGGAGTTTGGTATAGGCTGCTTTATTTAAAATGCAAGGTCCTACTGTGCAGCGCAGGGAACTCTGCTCAGTGTTAATGTGGCACCTACTGGAGTAATGATTGCTTCTTTTTTAGTCTGTTTAACAAATATTTATGAGCATCCAGCTCATAGTTCAGTGTATTGGGGACACAAAGATGGCAGGCACGTGAGACCAGTGCGGGAAAGAGACTGGTACCAAGTGAGTACAACTTCCTTAGGTGATGGAACTCTAGCTGGTGGTGATGAACCTAGCTGTTAAGATTAGGGAAAGACATGTGACATCCGGGGAACCTAAAAAGAAATGATAAAAATGAACTTATTCGCAAAACAGAAACAGAGTCACAGACATAGAGAAGGGATTCATGGTTACCAGCCGGGAAGGATGAAGGGAAGTGATGGTTAAGGAGTTTGGTATAGGCTGCTTTATTTAAAATGCAAGGTCCTACTGTGCAGCGCAGGGAACTCTGCTCAGTGTTATGTGGCAGCCTGGATGGGAGGGGAGTTTGGAGGAGATGCGTAAGTCTGGCTGAGTCCCTTGGCTGTCCACCTGAAACTATCGCAGTATCAGCTATATTCTGATATAAAGTTCAAAAAAAAAAAAGGTTAGGGAAAGAGAGAAAAAACATTTTTCATTTGGAAAAAACGTTTTTACTTCATTTAATGGCAAATGAAAAAAAAGGAAAAGTTCTAAAAAATAGAACTCTGATTATACCAGGCAGGGTTGGTGATAGTTTGGTTACTGTTGTTTTACTATTTCCACAGACAAGCAGATAGTAATAAAAAAAAGGAAAAGGATGTCACATGAACATTAAATACAATTAAGGCTAGTCAGTCAGTTCAGTCGCTCAGTCGTGTCCAACTCTGCGACCCCACGAATCGCAGCACGCCAGGCCTCCCTGTCCATCACCATCTCCCGGAGTTCACTCAGACTCGTGTCCATCAAGTCAATGATGCCATCCAGCCATCTCATCCTCAGTCATCCCCTTCTTCTCCTGCCCCCATCCCTCCCAGCATCAAAGTCTTTTCCAATGAGTCAACTCTTCGAATGAGGTGGCCAAAGTAGTGGAGTTTCAGCTGTAGCATCATACCTTCCAAAGAAATCCCAGGGTTAATCTCCTTCAGAATGGACTGATTGGATCTCCTTGCAGTCCAAGGGAGTCTCAAGAGTCTTCTCCAACACCACAGTTCAAAAGCATCAATTCTTTGGCGATCAGCCTTCTTCACAGTCCAACTCTCACATCGATACATGACTACTATAAAAACCATAGCCTTGACTAGACGGACCTCAGTCGGCAAAGTAATGTCTCTGCTTTTAAATATGCTATCTAGGTTGGTCATAATTAAGGCTTAAAAAAAAAATTTGGAGAAAAACTTTTTCTTTGAAAAGCAACTTGATTGCTTTTGTAAAAATGATAGCCATTCATCACATAACTTAAAAGGAAAAACAACAATGAAAGTAAACCTTATTTGGAATCCCAGCCCAGAGACAGTATTTGTTTATATTTTGATGAACATTATTACTTTATGCACATATGTATATACTGATTGTTGTGGATTTACACAGGTTTACATAAGTGGGTTACATGATACGTATTGTATATGCTTGACTCTAATAATTTTCCCCTTGATGTTATCTCGGATGAGAAGTGTTTCTTAGGACATACCCTGTTCTCAGAAGACCGTGGGCAACTATTTTACCTTTTTAGATTTTACAGACTCCATTAGAAAAGGCGTGATCCTCCACACCCCGTTTCTGAAAGCCAGTAACGCTGAGAAGAGTGT
Organism: Oreotragus oreotragus; assembly: GCA_006410675.1. NCBI lineage: Eukaryota > Metazoa > Chordata > Mammalia > Artiodactyla > Bovidae > Oreotragus > Oreotragus oreotragus. Next base: position 138,749 of record SJYX01021955.1, read on the forward strand.
CACATAATGAATGCTGGTTATATGGGGCAAAGATGATTTGCTTCTTTCCTTATAGAAAAGTAAAATGTAAAGACCAACAAAATGTAGCAAAGTATGGGTGTGTACTTGTACACCTCGATATAGTTTCTTTTTTAAACTTAAATACTCCTGTAAGGGATCATCTTAGTTGTATTTCTTAAAAGTAACATTTTCCCATTTATTTTACTTATTCAGCAACTCTCTTGGGCCTCTGCTGAGTCATAGGGGTAGAAGGTGAATAAGGCAGACAGGAGGGGTGGTCTCCTGTAGACTTAGGCTGGGATGCAGACAGCTAAGGGGGCCATTCATTACCAGCCACGAGAGCTGTGATGGGGAGAGCACAGGTGTTGTAGAAGCATCGAGGGGGACTGCAACCTTCATTAATGGGAGAATGGTGGTCAGGGTGAGTGAGTGAGTGGCGCCGGACTCTGCGACCCCATGGACTGTAGCCTACCTACCAGGCTCCTCCCTCCATGGGATTGCCCAGGTGAGGTGAAGTCTAAAGAGAGCTGAAGGGCTTCCTAGGTGTCTCAGCGATAAAAAATCTGCCTGCCGATGCAGGAGACGTGGGTTTGATCCCTGGGTCAGGAAGATCCCCTGGAGGAGGAAATGGCAACCGGCTCCAGTATCCTTGTCTAGGAAATCCCAGGGACAGAAGAGCCTGGCAGGCAGGCTACAGTCTGGCAAAAGAGTTGCAAAAGAGTCAGACTAAAACAGCAGAAAGCTGAAGGGAGGGAAAAGAAGTGGGAACTGGCCAAGGGCTGGCGGGGTGGGAGGGGCTGGGACAGCCTGGCGAGGTCTGGAGCCCGCCAAAAATGGTCCCGAAGACGAGTTCATGGTGTGGCGCGCGAAAGGAAGAACAGCACTTCGGCTGGAGGGTGGCAGGGACTCCCGAGGACCTAGTGAGCCACGCTGAGGAATTCAGAATTCAGCTGGAAGGCTGATGCGGCAGTGTGAGTTCCGGGTCCATATGCATTTTTGGTTGAGCTGCGTCTTTGTCGCTGCGCGGGCTTTTCTCTAGTCGGGGCGGTCGAGGGCTCCTCTTCCTTGCGGTGCCTGGGCTTCTCCTTGGTGTGGCCTCTTTTGTTGCAGAGCACAGGCTCTCATGGGCTTAGCTGTTCTACCGCATGTGGGATCTTTCCAGACCAGGGATCAAACCTGTGTCTCCTGTGTTGGCAGGTGGATTCTTAACCACTGAGCCATTAAGGAAGCTCTGAACTGAAATTTTTTGATGTACTTCTACACAGATCAGACTAACCACGGAACTTCTAAATCTCAACCTTGTTACTATGTGGACACCATCACTGTGAAATTCACTTTGATTTTATTTCTTTGGATAAGTTGATTCCATGTAAAATAATGTAGATACCTTTTGTGTGCATCAAGAAGAGCTTGCATGCAGTTGACTCATACAAAAATTTCTAACGGTATACACTGTGATCTGCTAAGATGGGTAGGCATCAATATAGGCTGTTTGGTGGTTATACTGGGTTGAATATTCCCACCCCATCCCTCCCCTCCAGCATTCATATTCTCTCCCATAACCTCAGCATGTGACCTCATTTGGAAGTAAGATTGTTGTGGATGTAATTATTAACGAAGATGAGGTCATACTGGTGGAGGGTAGACCATTAGTCTAATATTCCTTACAAGAAGAGAAGACACACACACAGGGAAGCCCCACATGGGAGGACACAGACACTCAGGGAAGATGCCACGTGATGATGGAGGCAGGTAGGAGAGGTGCATCCGCAAGCTGAGGGACGCCAAGGACTGCTTGTCACGTCCACGTCTGCTGGACACTGAGAGGGATGTGGAACCGACGCTTTCCGGAGCCCACCACGGAGAACCAGCCCTGCCGATACCTTTGTTTTGGACTTCTAGCCCCTGGGACTGTGAGAGAAAACACTTCTGTTGTTTTAAGCTGCCTATTTGGGGTCGCTTTTTGCAGTAGCCATAGAAAGCTAATAACAGTAGTCGTGGGTATTGCTGCAGCAAGGAACCTAATAAAGTGTGTGTGTGTGTGTGTGTGTGTGTACTGGACGGGCCTATCTGCTGCCTTCTCCCATCCCTGCCCTTCCCCCACATCCCCAGATGAATTTCTTTTAAAACTATGGTCTTGTCCATAGTAGATGTAAATATTTAATCTATTTGTGCGTTTTCCTATGTTTATTTTTCAGTTGCCTGCCACCTTTTTTGTGGTTGTCTTGTTCAGTAGTGCCAGGTTTAAAGTATAGAACCCTAGAGGGCAAGATGCATATCTCTGTAAAATGAGCTCTAGACCATCTCAAACTCTGATACACAAGTTATTTCTGAAGGTGATTATTCTGTTTATTTCCTTCTCAGTCTCTTCCCTTAATTTTTCCACCACACAGGTACAGGTAGATTATTTAAATAATTTATGTAATACAGTATGAAATTTTAAATTTAAAAATGCACTATGGACTAAATATGAACTCATAGTGGCTGAAATTCTTTTAAAAACATTTTTCCCCCACTGAAAAATAAAGGACCAAAAAAGACAGCAATTACCGCAACCTTTAAAAGTGCAACTTTAATAGTAAAAATATGAACAGAAATTTTATAAGATCTAGAATTTACATTTTAGTGGTCTTTTTACACAGTCATAAAAGTTTGGTTCCTAAAACCTTGAGGAATTTAAGACTATGGGAATACAAAAAGAGAGGGATACCCCCGGGAAACCATTTAGTAGTGAACTTATGGGAAAGCCTCATAAATACTTTTATGTTCACTGAAACAAAGTGATAAAGACTGCTCTCTAAAGAAAGACATATCAATGACATTTTATAGGCCTTCAATTAGTAAGAAAGTCTACTGTACCATGAATTTTTATTCGGTCATTTGTATGTTAGACTCTTTGAGAATCTCCTTTGCTTATAGGAGTTTTATAAGATGTTGCTTTTTCTTTTTTGCAGATAACAACCCTCACTCCCCATCCACATTTTGAACATCTACTATATATTTGTGATTAGACTACATCTGCTCTGGAAGACTGATACAGAAAAAATGTAAGAAGTGCAAATCCAGCCCTTTAGAGTTAATTGCTGTTAACACTGTTGCATACCTATACCTACCGTATTTTTAAGGTGCCTATTTAACATGTGTACTTATTAGAAAGAAGACATTCTATTTATTTATTTGCATATGGCCCTCCCAGGTGCTCACTTTCTGATTTTATAATTTTGAGGAACCTACCTCAGCTACCTGCCTCCTGGATTTTTGCCATTGTGGTCTCAAATTTGTGTAATTTGGATGACAGAGAAGGAAAAAACTTTGAAAGACCTTTATTTATGTTGAATAAGTATTCCTTGAATACTTCCTCTGCATCCTGGGTTATGTTTTGCCTGTTCTGCCCTCAAAAGGTTCAAGCTGATGAGCCTCCCATCAGTCCTGTTAAAACAGCTCCCAGCCACCTGTCTGCCTACAGCAGCCAAAAGAATGGAGATTTAACATCGGGTTTATCTTCATCGTCTTCTGTCTTTCTAGAAGCATAGCCTCTGTTTCTACCCTTCCATTTATCCTACCCACTTTTCTCTTCCCAGTCCCTAGGTGTTTCTTTTTAAAACTTGTCTCCAGCAGGAGTGACTTGCAATTTGCACATTTCTGACCCTTAATTTCTCCAAAGAGCTGACAAATATACTGAAGTAAATTGCCCTGATGTAGAATTTTGTGCATATGAAACACACAGTTGGAAATGACTCTTCTCAATGCAGTACTCAATGAAGATAAACATTTGGATCGATAATCCAATTTTTGAAAGTATGTTTGTAATGTACAGAAAATGAAAAAGCCTGAGTAATAATAAGCATTAAATATATCACTTCTTACATTTATCACTAGTCATGTATATGTTGTATTTCTATATACAAAGTCAGACTCTTAAAGTTTGTATTTACCAAGCCAGCGTGTCCTCAGTCTCAAATTTTAAATTTATTAAACGTGGAAAACCCAGCAGGAACCAAATCCTGAAGGAATTCAAATTCTTACTGTAATCCTCATTTCAAAAAGCTATGCTTTAGTCAGAACAGGCTCTGGAAATCAAACTGTATTTGCCCAAATAAGAAAACACAATTGAAAGTTTATATTCTGGCTACTGGGGAGGAAGTGAAGGCAAACGACAAAGCAGGAAAAGCGTATTATTCTTACCTTATACTAGAACTGTGTTGTGAAAACTGATGAAAATCCTGAGAATGCCTTGGGTGTCCGGCCTAGGGTGTGTGCCTGGAAAATGAGTTTGCCCCTGTGCTTTCCCAAACGGTTGGTTGCTAGTTCTTAGTATTTTGTCCCCATTCAAATCTACGATCTTTCCACTCCGCCAGTGAACGGGAAGGCAGGCTCCCAAGAGCACACTGTCCCAGGGTTGATCCCTGTTGGAATAAGAAGCCCAGGATCCCACCCGCATCTGTAACTCTCCTTTCTGATTAAGTGTCCATTTCAGGTTTCTGACCCTCAGCCCCGTTTTTCTTTCACCCTTTTCACGAATTCTAAGAGGCAGCTTACAACTCCTTCGANGACACCCACCAAGTTTTCAATGGAAGAGGCTGAAGAAGCGCCGGGATTTGAAAATGAGCCGGAGGGCTGTTGCTGTCTGGGATACACTAGCTTTCCCATGGGTCCCTCTCTCAGTGGGCAGTCAGAGCCCATCAAACACTGGGCCTCTGGAACCACCATCGAGGGCAAGGCCCTCCTCGCATTGTCCGCCTTTGACAGCCTCTCCCTTCTCTCTTGGCTTTGTCTCCCCACATCCCAACCAAGGTTACATCAAGATGTTTGAGATCCCGGCAGGAGCCAGACACCTGCTAATCCAGGAAGCGGACAGCACCAGCCATCACCTGGGTGAGTGCCGGAGCCAGACAGCGCAGGAGCTCCACAGCCTGACCCTTCTGGGGGCCGGGGGCCTGGCTGGGAGGCGCGGGCTGCAGCCCCATCTCCTCTGTCCCTGGCTTGGCCCAGCTGATGGGTGGATCTCTCCTTTAGTACTTTCCAGTGGAGAGGCCACCGGTTTGGGATCAGAGGGCTTCCCTCGCAGCAGTTTTGGAGGGACATTTGTCTAAGACATGCCATACCTCCCACCTCAAGGTCGAAGGGGAGGCCCCCTGCCCACTGGAAGGCAGCAAGGTCCACAAGCAGTGGGTGCCGAGGCCAGCGGGTAGAGAGGCTCCCATGGTGCAGTTGCATATTTTCATTTAGTTTCATTTTAAATTCAAGTTGTTCTTTTGGAATAGAGATTCCTTACGTCTCTTGGAAATTTGGATGTTCTGACAACTCGGGGCGCCCTTCTCACGTGGCAGCCCCTGTGGCGCTGTGCTCCTGCAGGCTGCCTGGAGCCCCTCACAGGGGTTCACTCATCCACACCCCTGCAAGTTGCAGGGCCAAAGTAGGAAGTGATGCTGGGGGTCAGTGAGGGGACCCCGCACAAGTCCTTTCTCCTAGTTTGCATCCCATCTTCTTCCCTGTGCCCTGGAGGCCAAACTGGGTCAGCGGTTCCATGACTGCAGGCATCTAGCACCCCCGCAGATGTGAGCAAACACCACTCTTTTTAAAATGCAAATATTTCTTTCTTCCTTATTTTTAAAGGAGACTTTTATGTTGCTGTCCCCAAATGGACAGCCAGTACTCCTTGTCTTAAGTAGGAGGCAAATATAAAAGTCAATCCCTTGAAAAAAAAAGACATTTCTACCTAAACAGCGTTTCCTGTCCAGGGCCATCCCTGCGTACAAGGAGGGATGGTTAGTGACAAGCTGGGGACCTCCTGGCACTTACAACGGCTCTCAAGGGAGTCTAGGAAACTTGTGCAGGAAACGGTTTTCTCACTGTTATCCCGTGATTTTTGTGCCCAGTCTGTGGCCTCCCTGCTAAAATCTTCCAGCAGCCCCCCAGTAGCCGCTTTCCACACTCTGGCAAGTGTGGGGCTTTGTGACCAGCGGATTCTCATCTCCTAGACATTCTTTGTGGATGCATAGTGGGCTGGGTGGGCCCCGAGTCAGGTCAGGCCTCTTTGGGATGTAGGGGACTGGTGGGGTACCAGGCTGAGCCATAGTTATCAGCAGGGTGGGAGGGTGTGTGGGACGCATGCTCACCCCAGGGCAGGAAGCCCTGGTGTCCAGCAGGTTCCCCTCACCCGGGGAGCTGGATCAGGCAGGGCAGTGGCTCTGAGAGCCCCCTGAGTGCTCCAAGTAGACTGCAGGGGCGTGGCCCTGGTGGCTGCTAGGTCCCTACCATGGAGCCTGTCCTCCAGGGCCTGAGGGGCAGATCCAGGAAAGAGCCCCGGACCCGGCGGAAGGGCGCATTAGAGGGAAACCTAGGTCCAGTGCAGAGACAAAGGACAAGGCAGGTTCCCAAGGCAACTTGGGCTGAGAGTGGGACTGATGGGCCCCTGGAGGAAGACAAGGGGCTCTGCTCCCCACAACCTCCCCCCTAACCTGTTCAGACTAGTGAACCCTGCTGACCTCCCATGCTTCTGCCCCCTGGGTGATCATGGCTGTCTCCGTCCTTCTGTCTTTTATCGTTCAGCCGTCAAAAACCTGGAGACGGGCAAGTTCATTTTAAATGAGGAGAATGACGTGGATCCCAACTCCAAGACCTTCATCGCCATGGGTGTGGAGTGGGAGTACCGGGATGAGGACGGCCGGGAGACGCTGCAGACCATGGGCCCCCTCCACGGCACCATCACTGTGCTGGTACGTGAGACGGGCCAGGCCCGCCACCTCTTGCAGCGTGAGGCCGGTGAGGCAGGTGGCTGCTAGGGAAGGGGTCGGGCGCTGCCTGGGAGCCCTGAGCCGCCCTGCAGCCTCCGGGCCATGTTCTGCATGGCCCCTCTGGCCTGACCTTTGCGCTGAGGCCCTCCATCTCTGTGTCAGAGTGAGGAGCACGCATGCAGCCACCGGTCTGGCTCTGGGCCCTGTGTCCCTGGGCAACCAGAGACAAAATCCCCTGTAAGCATTTAGGTTTCTCCTCCACAAACAACTCTGGGCGACATTCACGGCCACCTTTCATCATGCTTATTCCTGTCTGCTACTGCATTCAAACCCTGAAACTCCCTGGGGGTGACCGATGGGGCTCCAGGAAATTCACTGCTAGACCCGGATCACACTAAGACTTTGTCTCTGGGCAGCACTGAACCCCGGGTCCCCTGAGCCGAGTCCAGGATCACCAGGAGCTGGTGGTGGGAACTCAGAGGGGGCTTGATTTCCTAATTCACTTAAAAAAAATTAATTTCAATTGCATATGTAATATATTTGATCAGTAAAAAGAAAAAATTAAAACACTGCGGATAAGGCTCAGGTGCCTTTTGCCCCTCTGTGAAGGTGAGCACTCCACGCTGGGGCTCAGTGCCCGACACCAGGGTGTTGCAGCTGGGGTTGGGGTGTTCACGTGCACTGTGCTCTGCTCACCTCACCCGCTTGCACTGTCCATCCCCAGAGAGGCCTCTGCTGCCCTGCCTTTGTCAGTGCGCGTACAGTCGGGCCTCAGTCCTGCTGTTTCTGGGTTGGTAAATTCACCTACCAAAAGTATTTCTAATCTCCAAACTGGTGCAGACACACCTCAGGAGAAATGGGTAGGTGTGGTTCCAGGCCACCGCAGTAAAGTGAATATCACAGTAACGTAAGCCGTGTGAATGCGTTTGTTACCCGGTGCATATGCTATACTATCCTATAGTCTATGAAATGTGTGATAGCCTCAGGTCTAAAAAACAACATGCTGCTACTGCTAAGTCGCTTCAGTCATGTCCAACTCTGTGTGGCCCCGTGGACTGCAGCCTACCAGGCTCCTCCGTCCATGGGATTTTCCAGGCGAGAGTACTGGAGTGGGTTGCCATTGCCTTCTCCTGTAACTGCACAGTAATACCCCAATTCAACTTACTGCTATGGGGGAAAAGCACCATTTAATGAGACATGAAGACAAAGCACAGACCCGACTAAGGGCACACACACTGTGGCCCACAGCATGGCTATGACCAGAGCAAGTGGGGGGACGGGGGAGGGGAGATGGATGGGTAAACCACAGCCTCGGGGGCGGAGGAGGGGTCTGCATTGAGGACAACTAAGCAGGCAACAGGATGAGACAGGAAATCTAAACCAATGATGAATGCAGACACACCGCCAGAGAACTCCAACAGCAAGGAAAACATGCAGAACTGCTCTTTTCCAAATATTCGGAAAGAAATCAAGCATGAAACCACAGAGAAATCGTCAAAGTACATACCTCAATTAAAAATAAGCAAAAAGTCAACTACAATAATAACATCGAAGAGCACTGGGTCAGAGAGCACCATAATAAAAGTAAGAATTGTTCTGCGGAAAGAGTCATGTCCTGCTGACACTTGCTTTTGGTTTCAGGTTCAGAGGATCCACTGGCAAAATAACTACCCTAGGCTTCCCTGGTGGCTCAGACTATAAAGAATCTGCCTGCAATGCAGGAGACCTGGGTTTGATTCCTGGGTTGGGAAGATCCCCTGGAGGAGGGCGTGGCAGCCCACTCCAGTACTCTTGCCTGAGAATCCGATGGACAGAGGAGCCTGGTGGGCTATGGTCCATGGGGTCGCGGAGAGTCAGACACAACTGAGCAGCAAACACCCAGCACACTTCAGCTTAGTTCAGTTCGGTCGCTCAGTCGTGTCCGACTCTTTGTGACCCCGTGAATCGCAGCACGCCAGGCCTCCCTGTCCATCACCACCTCCCGGAGTTCACTCAGACTCACGTCCGTCGAGTCCGTGATGCCATCCAGCCATCTCATCCTCGGTCGTCCCCTTCTCCTCCTGCCCCCAATCCCTCCCAGCATCAGAGTCTTCCAGTGAGTCAACTCTTCACATGAGGTGGCCAAAGTACTGGAGTTTCAGCTTTAGCATCATTCCTTCCAAAGGAATCCCAGGGCTGATCTCCTTCAGAATGGACTGGTTGGGTCTCCTTGCAGTCCAAGGGACTCTCAAGAGTCTTCTCCAACACCACAGTTCAAAAGCATCAATTCTTCAGCACTCAACCTTCTTCACAGTCCAACTCTCGCATCCATACATGACCATAGGAAAAACCATAGCCTTGACTAGACAGGCCTTAGTCGGCAAAGTAATGTCTCTGCTTTTCAATATGCTATCTAGGTTGATCATAGATTTCCTTCCAAGGAGTAAGCGTCTTTTAATTTCATGGCTGCAGTCACCATCTGCAGTGATTTTGGAGCCCCCAAAAATAAAGTCTGACACTGTTTCCACT